>JADLZN010001604.1:0-169236 GCA_018155175.1 Sinocyclocheilus anophthalmus
GGATCATTCCTTAGCAATATGTATTTGAGTGAGTCTCAATGCATTAGCAATGGAAGAATGCGAAGTGATCCTTCCAGATGACTTGTGGATAGTTCAACTTTTACTTGACGGCACTTTTACGTCAGCGCTTGCCTAGTTGCTTGACGGTTTACACCGGCTTTGACAGCTTGAAGATTGCCATGTATTTACAATTATACTCTCCCAGTCCTTCAGAATATAACCAATTAATCTTATGATCTCCTGAGCTGAAATGAAGGATGTCAGTGTTAAGAACGTCGTATTTATACTTATAATATGCGATAGAAATTCTCTCAGTTATGCGAAATTTTAAAGGGGGGGGGGGTTTGTAAATCATACATAACATCTGGCAACCCTGATGCGTCACCCGGAGGACGAAACGAAGGAGACTGTCGTAAAGTGGGATGTTTTGGAGTGGGGAGGTCATTGGAAAGTGAGGTTGTTCGGTACGTTTTGGGGCGAACAGACCGCCACTTCTAGCACAGGTGTCAGATATTCTGATACCAGAGTGGCTTTACTCAAATCCAGCGTAGATTTACAGTGGTCATCACGTTCAAAATGTTGTGTTTAGCGCTGCGAGTGCGCCCATCTGCCAGGTTTACCCGGCCCAGTGTCCTCTCAGGCCCTGCTGCTGCTAGTCCACGATCAGGACCGGTATCGTGCCATCATCTCAAACGATACCACTCCAACGGCCCGGCCAGGATCCAGAGCTTGTGTCATGGTCGGCGAGTGTACAACAGCAGCCTCAGTAACAGATCATGGGTCTTGCGAAGCCAAATGGCTAGTTTCAGTCAAAGCATGCGAGTGTACAGTCTGCCTCCACATCAGAAGGTAAGTTAAGCTAACTAATGTTATTATGTGCTTCCACCCCCGTTTGACTTGCTTTTTTCAGTGGAACACAAAAGAACATGTTGGAGACTGACAGCCTCGGTCATCGTTCACTTTCATTGTACCATCTGTCTTCTCTTTTTGTGCTCCACAGAGTCAATTATTTCATACCGATTGGGAAAACATGAGGGAGAATAAAAGTTATTTAAAATTTTGGGGGTGAACTGAGTATTGGTATAGCGCATCACTGTGTTTCTTCTATTGGTGTCACCTTCAAGATGTTAAAGCAGAGCTAAGTTGTATATATATCTATATATATATCTATATTATATAGATATATATATATATATATATATATAATATAACTATATTTATTTATATTTTTGTGTGTGCGTCCGGGCGTCCTTGTTGACATGCCTGTATAGAACATGCATCTCATTAGACCAGCATAACATTTTCTCATAATACTAATAATTTAATTAGTGAGTTCCTCAAACTGTCATAGATTTCCATTCTTATAACAGACATAAGAAAGAAGTGCACATTTCCAGAGTGATTATAAAAAAATACTCCGTTCTTAACCATTTTATCAGCTGGAAATTGCAATTTGTGAGTCCGGTCTCTATACTAAATCCTAGTCAAAAGGTGGACCGAAGTCACTTGAAATGTATGATTTGGAAGATATTGAATCCTGATCCTCACACTCTTATGTCACAGTAAAACAGAACTGTTGACCTATATTTCAATGCAGCTGTACACTACAAAACGTTTGGAATAATGCTTTATAAATCAAAAATGCAGTAAAAAAAAAAAAACTGTAATATTGTACAAAAATAATTAAATTCAAAATTAATATATTTTCAAATGGAATTTATTCCTGTGATTCCTGTGAATTTATTCCTGAATTTTCAACAGCCATTTAGTGTTACATGATCAACCTAATCAGAAATTTCTGACTGGTAATGTATTACCTTCTATGAGAAGAATTTAAAGCCATTCATGGTAAATGCTCACAACTTTCTGTTTATTTATCCTAATTCATTCTATTACAGGTGGAACTACCAGCTTTGTCCCCCACTATGCAGATGGGCACTATTGCACGCTGGGAGAAGAAGGAAGGTGACAAAATTAATGAGGGAGATTTGATTGCTGAGGTGAGGTACTTTTAGGTTTTTACCCACAAGACAAAGCCACAGTCCGCTACATCAGTTTTCAGAGTTTAAAATGACACTTGATAGTTTAATATTGATGACAAAATTAAGTAAGTAATAATTGATGATGGCTGTTGAATTTTTGAATATTAATGAGGCCGTGACATAGAGCACAGCACCTTAGAACATATGTCAACCAATCAGAATCAAGCGCCCAGCATGTTAGAATTCTGAATTCTACTTTTTGATTTGGACAGGTTGAAACAGACAAGGCTACGGTTGGATTTGAAATGCTGGAGGAGTGCTACCTTGCCAAGATCTTGGTTCCTCAGGGTACAAGAGATGTGCCCATTGGAGCTGTCATTTGTATTACAGTTGACAAGTAAGCATAATTTTTATCTGCAGTGCCAAGATACAGAGCATTATAAGATCTGCTGTTTGTGGTATACATATTGTATAATGTCCTTAACAATGTAAAATGATTATGAAATAAATTAAGTTTTTATACTTGTGATGAGAGGAAACATTCCTATCAATTTTGTGGTACCATAGAGAAACATACATGCATCATAAAAAAGGGCTTAGTGATGTACCTAAATGATTCTGTGTCTTGATCTTGGCTTTTTATGAAAGCACAAATTAGCATTTTTGATATCCGTATGTGATTATAGAATGTATGTCTGATGTTTTCTTGTGTTTTCCACCTAATATACATCATATATCCTTTGACCTTTAGTCCTGACCTCATCCCTGCATTTAAGGACTTAACATTGGATAAAATCGCCAGCTCCGCATCTGCTGCTGCATCTGCCCCTCCCCCTCCAGCAACGCCTTCTGCTGCTCCTGCACCACCACAAGTTCCTGGAAGCTCCTACCCACCTCACATGAAGGTATGAGATGTTGACCAAATATGAAAATGACTACAAACTGAATTACTAATTCAGACGTAAAAATATTTGGTGATATTGGGCCAGTCTAAGCATAAGCAAGCTTATTATTACATGCTATCATTAACTTCCGTTTTGCTTTCTTTAGGTTCTTCTCCCAGCTCTCTCCCCCACCATGACTATGGGCACCGTGCAGCGCTGGGAGAAGAAGGTGGGTGAGAAGCTGAGTGAGGGAGACCTGCTGGCTGAAATTGAGACGGATAAGGCAACAATTGGTAAATTGTCTCTAATTACAGACATGGTGATTTTTATAGGTTCATAGCAAGACTGTAAAATCTGTTTGGCAGATTTAATAGTTTAAGAATTGGTAATTGGTCATTGGTTGCACTCAGTGGTGGTTACAGTATTATTTATAAACTACAGTTATTTGATCTAAAGGTTATTTGACCAAAAATACGGTAAAAACAGTAATACTGTGACTATTACTTACGTTTAAAATGTAATATTTCTTGATGGCAAGCTGAATTTCCAGCACATTGCTCCAGTCTTCAGTGTCCATGATCATGTCAGAAATCATTCTAACTGCTGAATTGGTGCTCAAGAACATTAGTATTATTAATGTTGACAGCAGTTGTGCTGCTAATAATTTTTGGGGCCGATAATACCGATATTAGGGACGTAAAAAAAAAAAAGGCCGTGCCGATATTCTTTGTGTATCTATTACAGTACCAGTCAAAGTTTTGGCCCTTTCCCGTTTCGTGTGTCCAACTTTGACTGGTACATAATAAATACAGTATATACTCACAGAAGATATATATATCTATATATATATATCTAATATCTATATCTACATACATAAACACAACATTTTTTGCAATGATCGCTCAATGTGGTGATCAAACACTTCTAATGGTGACAGAGATATGTAAGGGCATTTAACAATTTAACAATAAACTTGCGATGAGTGCGATGCACAAAGTAACGGGGTGTTAGTTGTAACACACGTGGTTTGTATATTTATTTTACCATAGTAACATTTAAATTCTGGCTTGAGTAAATTTTTTATCTCAGTTTTTAATATTAATAATTTAAAATGAGACAAATCTGCTATTATTTTAAATCTCCAATCTGTTATTTATCAGTTCAGATAGTTTTTTTTAATGTTTTGATTACTAGCAGAAGACACTAACCATTTTTAAATTCCAGTTGTGCAGATGGGGCACGATGTAACACTGCGTTACAATTTGCTATTCTATGACATTAGCGATGTATTTTACACTATTTACTTTAATTAATTTTAATGAGAAACAACGAGAAACGGGTGAATAAAGACTGACAGTCAATGTTTAATGTTTAGAAATTATTATTTCAAGACGTGTAAAGCATTTTGGCTCGTTTATGTTGACCATCCCATGCTTGGTTGCAATGTGTTCATTGTCAAACTCAAAAATGTGATTATTTTTAATTCTTAAAAAACGCCATTATTTTTATTGGAGAAATTTTCTCGATATATATAATCTATACTATATATCATTATTTTATTTGAAATAGATAATTATTTTATTTTATTGACAAAATATTTTTAGTTTGTCTTGTATATTTTTTTTTTCATTCGATCAAATAACATTTTAAGCTGTCTGTGGTCAAGTTACAACGTGGCCCTCAGATGTTACAATGTGTTCCACCTACGGGGCATGTTGTCACATTTCACTTCCATTTTTGAGGGTAAATAAAGAAAAACGTATACACTGTATTTATGAAACAAAGCGACATATTTGTACTAGACAAGTGTAAAATTACTGTGGATAAAAAAATATATATATTCTGAACCTCATGTGGATTTACACAAACTGAGAATGTCAAAAAGTGTTACTTTGTGCCCCGTTCTCCCCAACCTCTGTAAATAAATACAATATAAATTCACTTCTCGCGCACTTTAATGCCCTTTGAATGTAACGTGTAAGTTCCCTTGGAACTGGAATCATGGCAAAATATCATGTGAAATCCACTTCGCAGGGCACTTACAGTCAAATAAGACAACGCTTGAATGCTGAGAACAAGAGATCTCCTTACTGAAGTGAAAGTGTTGGCTGGTGTCACTATCTCGCGAACGCGCCGGCGGATCTCCACCAAATTCGGGGGATCCCTTCAGCTCGAGGAGCCCTCTCGAACGCCACCCTCCGCGCGTCGGTAGCCCCCCGGGATCGCTAGATCGGTCGGCGCCGGACCGCGAATTTAACCACCCCTAACTCCCGAACCCCAGGGGATATGCGGTGGTGGTCTCATTCGAAAGCGGGCTTCTAGACGTACACTTGATTCGCGTTCGAGAGTGTTCCTCGAGATGAAGGGATCCCCTGAATTTGGTGCGGATTTGCCGCGCCGTTACAGAGATATGGCCGTTAAAAAGTTTCAGTGGTTTTCCATTGACTTAAGCTTTAAAGCGTTTCATCCAGGTAGCCAGTAGCAAACAATGGAGCGCACTCTGCTGGACAAACTAAGTAATTACACAATTTCAAGCATTTTATCTGCATTATATGTTCTGTAAAAAAAAAAATTCATATCGGCGGCATATTCGCCGATACCGATATATCGGCAACAGGCTCATACCAGCCGATAATATCGGCAAACGATATATCGGTCGGGCTCTAATAATTACTATAAAACTTGCTGACCCCACTTTGACTGGGGATGTCTATTTATATATGAATACAGTAAACATTCATACACAAACAAATGTATATTCATAAACCAGATTTAAAGAAATGTAGTATGTCTACAGTTTGCATTAACAACACTATGTAAAGTCATTTCTTTTTGTGATTTTCAGGTTTTGAGGTACAGGAAGAGGGTTACCTGGCTAAGATATTGATTGCTGATGGCACCAGGGATGTTCCCCTTGGCACTCCCCTTTGCATCATTGTGGAAAAGGAATCCGACATTAGCACGTTTGCTGACTATGTAGAGACAGGGGTTGCTGCAAGCCCGCCTCCTGCTCCCACACCGGTAAAGTGCTATGTCATTTCTAAAAGACCTCTATTATTTATTTGTATCTATTGTTTAATGTAATTATTACTATGTCTATGATTAATTATGCACACCTAATGCTATTGTTTAAAAGAATTGGAATTTTATCAGTAAACATTAACATCAGTCATTTATTGTCCACTTTCAGTTGCAACAGCACTTTGATTGACATGAGCAACATGTCGTAATGTGATGTAATAAACTTTTTATGTGGCCACCTAAAGATGGCTGTGATGAAAATCAAGGTCATGTTTTTACTGCCAATGTAATATCAACAGTTTCATGCTATGACTAAAAGTGAATGGTCACTTTGAAATATTTGCAGTGTTTTGAAATACTGCGATCAGGCCATGCCAGTTTTGTGGGAGTGGATGTTAAGATTAGACTACAACAAATTGCTGTCAGTTGTGGTATACACAGGCCACAGCTACAGCAATTTTAGAAACATAGCATGTTCTAATCTATGTTTTAATAATCCAGAATTTTGAATATTTAACTTAACCAAAAAATATGTAGTATGTGCATTACGTATATGACTTATAATTGTACCTCACTTCTCAGGTGGCTGCCCCACTGCCAACACCAGCTCCAGCAGCTCCCACTGCTCCAGCTGCCCCTGCAGCTCCTAGGAAGGGTAGGGTGTTTGCCAGTCCTCTAGCCAAGAAACTGGCTGCTGAGAAGGGAATTGACATTGCCCAAGTCACAGGTACGAGCGCTTTGACTTTTAATACTATCAGTTCGTTTCCTTTGCATGGTAGATGTCTTTCTGTCACTAGTGGCATTAGTGTGAGTAACTTTATCATTTTACTTGTATCATTTCTGGGTGATTTATATGTGACTCTGACTGAAGTGAGAATATGCTACTGCTGTGTCTATAGGAACTGGACCAGATGGCAGAGTCACCAGGAAAGATATCGACAGTTTCGTTCCACTTAAGCCCACTCCTGTAAGTCATTACATTTTGAAGCGACCAGATCCACCAAACTTGGTTTTTACCTTTCCAATAATGGAATGGAAATGTAGAAGGCTTTTGAGAAAGTCCAGGTGGAATATGTGAGATAATGCTGCACAAATGTCCACAGAATTCCCACCATTCCGAAGTTCTTGACAACCAGGGTTATTATCATTTTTATTAAAAAAATGGTTAATTGAAATCAAGCTAATTAAAAAATTGGCTATTTTAAGTAAGCTCCTTCACAATATTTATACCAATACAAGGGTAATTGCTGGCTAAAAATATAGATTTCTCTATTTTAATTGATTCTCATTTTTATGAAACAATATCGATTCTTAAACCCCAAGAATCGATTAGTCTAGCCTGTTTTCAGTTAATGAACGGAACACTGTAACACACCTCCCATTCAATTAATCGCAATAAGCTTTGTGCTTTGTTATGAAGCAAAGTTTCAGATTTTAAATTCTGTCTATTTTATAACAATATTCAAACAATTAAAACCATTTTGACGCTGTTGAATGTGGGGTGACAGGTGGTTGTAGCACCTGAGTTCAAGAGAAGCAGCAGCGCGAGTGCAGGTCCAACTAATCACTCCTCCACTGTAATACCAGCTACAGGATAACTAACTGACACATCCAAAGGTTAAAAGAAAGAAGACACTTACTGAACCCGTATCCTGTCTCATTACCCGCGCTCATTCAGAGGAAAGAACCACAAAGATGTAGTATAACAGCTTGTAAAACATGTCACTTAACGTCTTATTACCTCTGAAAAAACATAATCGGTGACCATAATGTTGTATTCCGCTATAAATAACTCTCACATAGGAGCATTTGCTAATGTATGACCATATAACCTAGTCATTATCATTTTTTCCACTGTTCTTTAAAATGTTTTGAAAATCGTCCTTTGTTATACAGCCACTATGTTAAATGTTTCTATTCAAAAACATTGACTAAAAGATAATTCATGTAATTGTAAAGTTGTATAATGTATTATTATAAAAACTTAATAGTGTAATTTAAGTGTTTTATACAAATCTTTCATTTTCTCCTTCAAGATTAAGTAAATGTAGGACCAACTACTCTATACTTGCCTCGTTTACAGCTTAGCAGAGTTTTCCCCTTGAGTAACTGTACCCTTATTATATCCAAAATAATCAATATGAATTGAAGCAGAATTGAATCAAATTGCAAGTGTGTGAATCGCAATCAAATCAATCGTGAATTTGTGTCGATACCCAGCCCTAGTAATTATAATTAATACAAAATACACGCCTCTCACCCCTGGCATGTTTCTTTTATATGCAGTATATTTTCAATTTAATTAAAACATCATTTTCTTTTTCTTTATTTTAACAAATGTATTTAGTGTGTGTGTATATCTCTATATATATATCTATATATATCTATATATATATCTATATATATATATAATATATAATATTATATATATAGAATATATAATATATGTGTGTGTATGTAGTTATTTATTTATTTTATTTATTTTTGCAGAATTCCCCCCAAATCAGTTTAGAAAATGCAACTCCATAGATTTCTTAGTTATTAGGAGCAGAAAATGCATAACAGGTGTATTGTACTATTTACAGTAATAAAAATGCAATGTAAGTGTCATTCTTTTATGTTCTTCTTTTCTTTTTCATATTTTATGTTCATTCTTTCATGAAACGTTCTGATTAATACCGCCAGGCACCAGCTGCTGCTCCAACCCCTGCTGCACCCACACGCAGTCCTCCAGCCGTCCCTGCTTTTGCTGCTGTACCCACAGGAACCTTCACTGACATCCCCATCAGCAACATCCGCAGAGTGAGTCCACTGACCATAGAAACCACTTTATATTCTCTATGCATATGTGAAGACTTTTATGTTACCCATAATGCTCTGTGTCCCTGCTTCTCTCTCTACTGGTGTGCTATCTAGGTGATCGCCCAGAGGTTGATGCAATCGAAACAAACTATTCCTCACTATTATTTGTCTATCGATGTCAACATGGACCAAGTCCTTGAACTCAGGAAAGAACTCAATGCTGTGAGTGAACTCAGGTCACATGACCGTGATATGATAGTGAACACCCCATTACAGTATTCCTAATTTAAACTCTATTTAAACTCTACCTTTTCCTCATGATCAGGAGGTGAAAGCTGATAACATCAAACTCTCGGTCAATGACTTCATAATCAAGGCCTCATCTCTGGCCGGTTAAAAGTGCCAGAGGCCAACTCCTCCTGGATGGATACAGTCATCAGACAGTGAGTGGACTTCCACAATGCAATTCTTCTCTTAACCATTTGAGGGCAATTATCAGTAAATGTATAGTAACTGATGTGACTTTGAAATTACAGTAAAATCAAGTGCTTTTTTTCTCTCTCTGCACAGAAATCATGTGGTGGATGTTAATGTGGCAGTCAGTACGCCTATAGGTCTAATCACTCCCATTGTATTTAATGCTCATATTAAGGGACTTGCGACTATCAGCAAAGACGTAGCCATATTAGCTGCTAAAGCACGAGAGGGTAAACTGCAACCACATGAATTCCAGGTGAGTCCATGTGGATATCAGAAATAATTCATTTACGTATGCTGTGTTGTTTTGCAACAACCTGCATCTTCTATAAAATGTTAACATTTAATAAAATAAACATAATAATTTTTAGTGAATATCTAAACAAAAAAATAAATAAATCCAAATAGTTTTATGTATATTTATGTGGTTAATATATACATTGTGTGTATGTTGTGTTATAGAATATATATATATATATATATATATATAACAACATTTCGTTCTGGTTTCTCACATTCTGATCTTCTTCCCTTCACAATTTTGTATCACATCCTCTTTTTCTAGCCGGGTCTATGTGTTTTTTTTTTTTTATTATTCACTGTAGCTAATCGTACGTACGTTAGGTTAATATAAGACGAAACGCTAGCTTCGTGCCGTGTCTCTCTCTCTCTCTCATTTGGAGCACGTCTGCCGATTGTTTCTCTCGTATACTTCATTATTTCTCACTAATAACCCTAACTGAACGCAGCACATGCCTTGATACGAATAGATATATATATGTATCCAACATTGTGTATGTTTTTTGAAAGAGGTCTTCTATACTCACCAAATCTGCATTAGTCTATCAAACAACCGTAATATTGGAATTTATTTGATCAAACATACAGTAATATTGTGAAATATTATTGCATTTAATTATAATGTTATGTTTTCCCATTTCACATAATTTTAAATGTACCATTTCCGCAGCCAGAAATATATTATATCTATATATATAATCTATATAATATATATATTATTAGTTTATTTTTATTATTATCAATGTTGAAAACCGCTGTGATTCTTAATATTTTTGTGCAAACCGTGATACTTTTATTCAGGATTTTTTAATGAATGTAAAGTTTAAAAAAACAGTAGTTATTTGAAATATAGTTTTTTTTAACATATTAAATGTCTTTACTGTCACTTTTGATCAATTTAATGCATCCTTGCTGAATAAATTGGGTTTTTTTTTAGTTTTTCTGACCCCAGACTAATATAATAAACAATATATGTGTAGATAGATACAATAATGTATTGTGTATATAAAAATGCATTACTTGTTTTTTTCAAAGCAAACATTCTTGGTTTTCCTAGGGTGGCACCTTCACTATTTCCAATCTGGGCATGTATGGCATCAAGCATTTTTCAGCTATCATTAACCCTCCTCAAGCCTGCATTCTGGCTGTGGGTGGCACAGAAAAGAGACTGCTGCCTGCAGACAATGAAAAAGGGTGAGCAAGGGAAATAGGTAGACATTAATTTGCCATCAGTCCTACTAATGTATATGGCGCTCTTAAAACAGTTCCTTCAGTCAGTGCATGTGTTTTCTGTGTCTCTCGTAGGTTTGACGTGGCTAGCATGATGTCAGTGACCCTGAGCTGTGATCACCGGGTGGTAGACGGTGCTGTCGGTGCACAGTGGCTGGCCGAGTTCCGCAAGTTCCTGGAGAAACCGTTCACCCTGCTCTTGACAGGCAGTTTAAAGCCCCCCCCCCCCCCCCCCCCCCCCCCCCCCAAAAAAAACAGTGGACTTTAAGATGGCTCTCCCTGGAAATTATAACAGGTTGTTCTATCCTCTTTTTTTAATTTTCTTTCTCTCACATACTCCCTTTCATATACTGTATTTTTACAACATTGCTTCCTAAAGCCTGAAGTAACCTCTCAACCCTAAGTCATTGTTAAGGTAATTTTCTGGAGTTTCAGAAGATAATGCTGGACAAGGGTTTTCATTTTCCTTCAGGATATTGTTACAAGCACCATAAGTCTGTGTTTGCCATTGGATCAAAGATAATGTCTGTCTCATGGTCTGTACCTGCAAGCTTTGACTTGTTTCCATGTATCAATGACACATTCATTAGCACAATATGAGTATCCTTTCTATATAAGAAAAACCGTGATGAGATCTGGAGATGTGTGTGCCATTGCCAAATATTGTCTGACTGCAATTGGAATTTTTTCTGTATTATTGCATAATATACATACATTTGGACTGATTGGATATTTAACTCACTCCCTGAGTTAAATATCTGGCATATTCATGATGGTTTCTCTGCCAAGACTGTGTGATGGTCTTGGTATCTGAGCAGGGTTTTGATATAGGCAGTTTTATTTATTACATCTCTCACTCCAGACAAAGCACGTTAGTGCCTTTGCTCCTGTTTATAGCACCTTGGTATTTCTTTTTAAATGGTGGTTATATTTTCAAGTCATTCTTTAATGAATAACGCACAATTCATGGGGTGAACTGCAGTTATAAATAAACCTATAGAGAAACAAAAGAAAGGTTCCCAGATGGAATAAAACACGTCTGGATATACATATTTATATCTTGTAGAAAAATGGTTTATTCAAGCTGTTTTGTCATGCAGTCGGTGCTGTTTGGACTAACCGAGTCAAAAAAAAATAATTTCTATGAGGGAAAAAGTATGACCAATATTATATCAATATTTAATATGTAAAAAAAAAAAAGAAAACATGAAGGGAATAAACCAACGACATCAAATATATGTTGCACATTATATTTCGTAAAAAATTACATGGTAATCTTCTCCTATACCATTTCATGCTGCTATCGTCTTTTTTACTCATTTACATTTCAGTGCATTTATATACGGATAATCACTCAATGGTGATCGCGAGAATGTATTATTCCATAAAGAAAGTCTTATCGTCTTATTTTATGTTCTGTATGTTTTGACGTTCTCCACTATTATTTGAACTAGATAGATATATATATATATATAATTTTGCAATGCGTTTGTTGTAAATGACAAAAACGTGTTTTATGGTCTCATGTCATGACCATTCAGGGTTTCTGCAGGATTTTTAAGCTCAAATTTAAGACTTTTTAAGACCTGAACAAATAAATTATACGATAATGAGCGGGTTAGGGCAATGTAGTACCATATTAAACTGTAAATTACTGTAAAAAGCAGATTTACATCAGAACAAGTTTTCACCAAAACAAAGTTTTATAAAATAAGCTTTACATTTCAGCCTTTAAACCATTGTTAAGAAAATGGATGAGTCAAAAGTATTAATTATATTAATTTAAACAATTATTATATTAAATAACATAAATTAGGGGTGTGCGATATGCAAAAAAATTATATCTCGATAATATCTGGGATTTTATCGATAACGATAATTAGACGATATTTTGCTGAGTGTGTTATTGTGCTGATATCTTAAGGACTACCGTGGACAGCTGACTCCTACATTTTTTGATATTCTTCATATTCTGTGTGGTCAGTTCACAGCAGTAATAGAAATTAATAATTTCCAACAAGTTTTATGGGCATTTTTACCTTTAAGTCATTTTTTCTAAAAGTGTGCACCATCTTTTGAGTCAAATTCTTGCATTTGAGTTGTTACCAAGCAAATTAAATCAGTATCAACAAAATAGATTTTTGCAATGCAGAGGAAACACAGAGGCTGCATTAGAAGTGACATTTAGATGCATTTACACACTGTTTAATGCAGCTCTGAGGGACATTAAATACTTTAACCTGCAGTTACAAATGCATAAATAATGTTTTGATATTTTAAACATAAAACATTGAATACTGATGTTTGAAATTATTTAAAAAATGAAAAGGTACCTTAAATGTGAAATTAAAACCACCAGTAGGGGTCAGCAAGTCCCTGTTAAGTGAGTCATTGCCACAGAACCGAATCATTTAAAAGGTTGATTCATTCAGGAACGAAACAGCGTTTCTGTGTTTTAAAATTTTTTTAATTTTTTTTTTTTTTGGGTTTGGAGAAATAGAGCAAAAACAGGCAATATGGTTTCTAAAACGTAAGTCTTTTAATATTAACTACTTATTGAACTGTTGTATAAAATCAAAATCACATTTGTAATCATGCATACTTTTGGAGAAAAAACGGCACTCTTCGTGTGATATTAACTATATGAAATGATATAAAGATATACATTTTCTGTCCCATATCTTAAATTATGTGATAATTCTTAATGCATTTTAATAGACTGATTCATGCAGTGAAAGAACATGCGCACGTGCACTAGTCTAACCTGCTAGACTTCATCATGTAATGTATGCGTGCACTCTGTGGGTGTGTTTTGAATGTTTTTTGCAAAATACTTGATAATGTCAAATCGCACATTGTTAAAACAACAATTACAATATTATCGCAGACCATACATATCGCACACCCCTATGTTTAGATTTTTATAATGCATTGTCTTCTTATCGATCCACCAGTTCACATTTAAAGGTCCCCTGAAATGCTATTGACATCATTTTAACTGAAACAGGAAGACAGATCAAGCAGCCCGCCCCTTTTTAAAATAGCCAATAGAGTTCGTTTATATCACAGCTTGGGCTAGAGCTAGAGCTGTTCAGAGAGCGTTGCATTTGACAGGGTATGCCAGCCACAATCTCATCCATATTGCTATACAATATAGCATTCTGTGTAGAAGTGTGTGTGCGGTGCGGTGGTTCGCGTGACACAGCGTGAAACCCGACTTCTTTTTTTCCTCAATGGAAAGCATATTTACACTGTTTGAATCGTTTCCTGTCCCCTATACAGTGCACTACGTGCCATTCACTGTACAGAAAATTCAAATTCTGTGGACAAGTGACCGATTTCAGCCGCGGCTTCAGCGTCTATTTTATAGTGTAGGGGGCGGGCGCTTTGGATTCTAGAGAGCATTTGATTGGACAGAAAGTTTGAAGTACAATGTGACGTCAAAAAAAAAAATCGTTGAGCCGTTTTGGCAGAAGTGAGGAACTGCAAGCTTTGAATGCTTATATCTTCTAAATGCGAATTTTGTCACTGTTTTGGAGCACACTGCCTTATAGATAACCTTAAGACTAACATATTCATACTAACACCCAAAAAACTTTAATTTTGATTTCATGGGGACTTTAAAGCTCTCACGTTTGCAGGGTAAAAACACAGATCGATTTTCGCATTGGTCGACTCCTGAACACCCAACGGTGTTTTGAAAATACTCATTCGTTCTCTGCCAGCAGGTGGAGCATTTGGTAGAAATATAACTGTTTCCCGGTAACAGCTGAACACAAAGCAGAGCTGCAACTGACTTTGAAGGTTCAGCGCTTGTGTTTATTCAATGAAATCATAACTTTAGACTTTTGATTGAAGTTTAATCGTCACATTCAGCCATATCGCAATTCTGGTCTTGACCTCTTGAAATCATAATTAAGACTTTCTTGTACAATTTAAGACTTTTTAAGGCCTTAAATTTGATGCAACTAAATTTAAGACTTTTTAAGACCCCGCGGAAACCCTGCCATTTAAACACGTTTCAGACACATGTGAGGAGCATTTCTATTTGAATTGAATTTTCATTGTGCTATTTGACCGAAAATGCCTTGTTCATTTTAGGCACGCCATTCCCCAAAAATTCAATATTAATCTAAATGGTTATAAATGCATATTACATTTATGGATAAACGTGTTTCGACATCACTAAAAATAGAGCTTCACTCCCATATGCCAAGTTTTGAATGGAAGAGCATAGAATTGAGTAGAACGTCTTTGAAACATTTCACGTTAATGTTTCACTTGCATTTAAAACTTCTACCATCCACTAATCTGAATACACTGTTCATACAAAAAAAAAAACAGTTTTAAAATCACTGTAACATTTAATGTATCTTTAAAAAAAAGTTCCTGTAGTGTAGTCAAGAACCGGATATGACGCGAGAGTGGCGGATGTTGCGTCGATCAATTTTCCCGCGTTTTGGATAGTAGAGGAAATAGTAGAGAATTGCGGACACAAACAAGCGATCTCGTGCTCCGACATCCAACCACAACAACAACATCATCAACACGAGCCCGCCGCTCGTGATCGCTCGCTGTGCTGTGAGTGAACGCGAGACAGTCGACATGCCGCCGAAGAAGCGCAGCAGCGGGACCCCGCAGAAGAAAGAGTTGAAGGGAAACATGAAGAGCGGATCTCCCGACAGCAGCGAGAACGCTGTGCTGAGCCCCGAACGGTGAGGTCGTACAGCGGGACTGTCTAAGTAAACCTCTATGACACAATAGACTCTAATGAATGATTAGTACAGACAGTCTTTAGTTCTTGATGATGTTGGGTGAGGAAGCCAGCGACCGACAGTATGTCAGTCTTCTTAAGAAAACTGTAAAAAAAAAAAAAAAATTGTGTAACTAGGTAACCGTTACAAATGACGATTTCTGAACATGTTTATGCTGCTATTTTTTTGTTAACAAATAGTTTTTAATAGTTACTTTGATAAGAACATGATAATTAGGACGCACCCAATATTTAACCACTATGGTATTATTACAGTAGCAGTTATCCTTTTGGGATGCACAATTTCTGTTTTCGCTTTTAAAAGAAATGTCAAGTAAATATTGCGTACCATTTTTAATTCAGCAGTTATGTGTACATCTATATATCTATAGGGTCAAAGAGGAGACGTCCTATTTATAGATATGTTTATGTAAAAATGAAACATACTTATTTTGACCTTTACTCATTAAAATATACAAAAGGGAAAGTGATCATATATGGCTCATGTAGTGCCTAAACAGCTGACAAGTGTTTGTGTATAACCAATGTTGCATGACCAGCAGCGCCAGTTTGGCGACCACCACAATAGTGTCAGTCACCTCACAATGTGTTTACTCATGTCTGTCAACTGTGTTGTTTTACTAGACACAAGGACAAGGAGCCTGAGTTTGTGTCTCTGAGTGAGGAGCTTCAGGCCACCAATCCCATCTGTGATCATGCATGGAGAATTTGGGAGAGGGAGATCAGGTCAATGGACAAGGCAAATGTACGCTTTCATCTCATATCTGCACTACCAATCTAGTGTAGTTGCATTTATGAATGTGTACTAACACAAACGTGTGTGTCCTCCATGCTAGATGCCATATTCAAACAGACATCAGTGGGGAGCTTGTCTGTTCATTGCAGGCATGGAGCTTGATGGCATCAGCCTCACCTTCACTCAGTTCCTGAAAGTAGTTGGACTAAGGTATGTGTGGCAAATTAATAAATATCATGGAGAAGTCCTGGTTTTCTTGCTTAGGATGAGCAGGTTGGGCTGTCAGAGTGTGGTTATGCTTTTAAAGTGTTAATAATGCATGTGCTACACATTAATTAAGTTGCCCTTTCTGTGCAGTGTGAAGCAGTTCATCAGTCTCGTGAGGAAGATGGATGTAAACGTGGACACAATAAGCCCTAAAGTGAACACTGCTTTGAAACGACTGGAGAACAAGTACAATGTGACACTGGCTCTCTACCAAAGATTTGTGAAGTAAGTGTTGTTGATCAGTTTTTTTTTTCAAATTTGTACTAGTGATATATAATGAATGTATGATTAATTTAACAATGTTTGGACATTTTGTTGATTTAATCAGCAACCAGGATCTACTGACAACTATGTCCCTACAGTAAAAACAGTAATATTATGATATATTATTGCAATTTAAAACAACTGTTTTCAATTTTAATATTCTGTAAAGTGTAGTAGTCTTCAGTGCCACATGATCTTTCAGAATTATCGATGTATCATTCTATGTATCAAAAATCATTCCATTTATGTGTTCAGACATTTAAATGCAATAACTATGTTTCCATCGAAAGTTGCAAATTTAACTTGTGCACAAAATTTGAATATCGCATAAAACTTTGTGTAAAGCACCGTTTCATCCAACGGTCAAGAGAACAAAAGCATGAATTTCTGGGTGGCAAATATACGAAATCTGTGATGAACAGACTTGGCTCGGCATTACGAACGCCCAACACACCTTTGAAGTTGCTGTGCAACAGATCAATCTGCGGTAGGGATGGGTATCGTTAAGGTTTTAACGTTATTACTACTCTTACCGATACTGCTTGTCGATTTGGTACTTTAACGGTATTCTTATTGGTACTTTTGTTTTATTTATATAATATCTATTATTTTGTCTATATATAATGTGTATATATCATATGTATGTATATATTATATATGTATTTCTATATATATGTATGTATGTAGGAAAAATTAAGAGCTGAATTAACATTGCTTTATATTCTGAAATGTAAGATAAATATTTAATGAAATGAATATAAAACATCAATTTGTAAATGCACCAGTGTGCAGGCATTTTTTGTGTTTTATACTGTACATAAGATAAGATACAGTAAGAACATGAACAAAGAAACAAAGTAAAACAAACTGACAAATACAATAAAACAAATATACAAATGAAATAAACAGTGCTTTCATTTTTCCATGAAGGTCTACTAACATTACTGTTCAGGCATGTAATTGCAGTAATTAAGTATTACAAGTAAATTAAGTAATTACAGTTTTCACTGTATGTATTGATAGATTAATGCTTATTAAAGCTATGTAATTCAGATTAAGAGCTGTGAGTGATTTTGTCTTTGCATTTTGTTGTTTGATTAACTAATGGCCCAAGCGCCAGTCTGTCACTTTAAGACAATATATTGACACACATCGGATTTTCTCCCAACTGTTCTCGTCCACTTAAGACATAAAATGTGTTTAAGTAAATACTCTCCAAGCCGGCCATTTGGACATATTTTGTGTGTATTTGATCGTTTGGACGTGCCCGAAGCTCAAAGTGTCATTTGTTTGTCCGTTTTGGAGCGTGTTGCGCTCACACATTTCAGCCTGAGGAACAGCATCTCTTGTGCAGATTGTGCTTTCAACATTTTATTATCAAACATGTCCCGCAATTTAGCAACAGTGTAAGACGGCCTTTTTTCAACAATCACCGATTGTGCTGATTCTGACTTTAAGTTTGGGTTTTAGGGAGGAACGAATGCACACCGCTGTGAAGGGAAAAAAGTTGCGCTAGAAGAAGTGCGGCTATAATCCTTAAAGGGGTCATATGATGCGATTTCAATTTTTCCTTTCTCTTTGGAGTGTTACAAGCTCTTGGTGCATAAAGAAGATCTGTAAAGTTGCAAAGACTAAAGTATCAAATCCAAAGAGATATTCACGCCTACCTAAAACGCCTTGTTCTAACATGCCCCCACATATCTACCTCACTATGTGGGAAGATTTTCATAACGCCGCCCAAATGTTCACGCAAAGAAAGAAGGCGTAACTTTTATTCTCACTGTAGTATTGTTGACGCTGCAGCCATGTCGTGAAGATGCTGTGTGCTTCTGCTACAAATCAGTGGTTAAGTTGTATTTACAATGCTGTTCCAGAACAGTTTAACCCAAATATCCAGATGTGTGCAGCACATTTTATGGAGGACTGTTTACTGATCCTGGGAGAGTAACGTTAGACTAAAATGCCGGCAGTTCTGACTCACGCCAGCCTTTTTATATTTAAGGAATTTGCCACTGATGATTCAAACGCGAGTTTTGGGCAGTAGAGTAGCGCTTGTTGTTTGTCATTTCTCTAATCACAAAAGCAGACATGGTTTTATGTTTACACAGCGCGAAGCAATGCAACGCGTCAAAAGACAGTTTAAGTCATTATAATCAGTAATTATGTCCCCACTGGATGCAACAAATGCCTCGTTTATAATGGGTTTTCATGTTTTTGTCTCGTCGCTCCGACTGGGACACAGCATCACAATATAGTAAAGGGCGTAACATTTCCGTCACACACTTAAGGAATTCGGCCAATCACAACGCACTGGATTACTGGCCAATCACAGCAGACCTCGCTTTTTCAGATCGATGAGCTTTTTAAAAATCGACGTATTTCAGAAAGGCGGGGCATAGAGGAGAAACAATATTACAGTAATGTATAACAAAAAAAAAAAAAAGAAAATAATTGTTTTTTTGTTTTTTACTTAAAACGCAGAAACACATTCATTACCCAACACCACAAAATAATGTTCTTTTTAGCAGCGTCATATGACCCCTTTAAAAGCCAAAATCGAAATAAAAAAATGTAATTAGCTTAATAAAACAGCCACAGGCCTAAAGTGTAAGCAGACGTTTGAATGTTTAGTTCTCTCCTCTATCATAATTAAGCAGGGCTTTCATGTTGCGCATGCTGAAGCTCCTCCGCGTGGGGGCGATCTCGCTTCTGAATTGCGAATAGCAAAATTGCATCATAGACAAATGTTTGAATGTCATTGCATATAAAAACAGCTGGCGACTCTGGTGAGATAGAATTGGCAAGATAATGTGTATATATAGCAAAAATAAATGTATGTGTGTTTTCTTAATTTCTCTAGTACTGATAGCAAGTCACATGACTTTTTTTTAATGCACATGGAGGAATTTTTTTTTACAAGTGCATTTCCATCTCCCAATTCGCAAAGAAAACTTTTTTTTTTTTTTTCACAACTACCTCAAGCAAGCGTAAAAAAAAAATTCTTTATGAACTAAGGGAATTTTTTCCTGAAATTTGGCATATCTTTCACTCATTTCTGATGCGATACTTTAAAATGCGCATAAAAACGGTGATGGGAACATAGCTAATGGTTTAAGGCACGTTAACACCACGAATGAGAAGTATGATGCTGATTAAATTTCTGTCCACACCAACACATGATAATGTTCTGATTATGTTAAGCATGCATTGCAGTTTTGTTGTCTTCCGCCTTGAGCTTTTTAAACCAGGATTGATTCCAATTGTGTCAATTTTTCAGCTTGAAAAAATCGTTCTGAAATTGATTCCAATATTGTTCTTCTGTGTCGTTATCGTTATAGCTGTGGTGTGGACTTTTCATTTAGAATGTTTTTTTGTTTTTTTAAAGATTGTATCTTAGAGGGAAACAGAAACTAACTATCCCTGAATGTATACAGAATGCAAAGATATATAAGGTTTATAAGCTCATTACAGTGAAGGACTGAACGGTTAAAAATCGGGTGATGCTTGGGCATGCCTCAGGGTGCCTTCCCTCAGCATGACACTTTTTTTTAGATAATGCATGCATTGCATCGCATTTGAAGAATGCGTGACTCATCTCACGTCACTCTTTGGGTGATGAAACCTATTGTGTATTACTGCATTAAAACGGTTTTCTGTTTTGCCTTCGATAATTGCTTAAGCTTTTTGGTTGCATGATCCGCATTATAACTTGCTGATTCATTTCTTAGTCCATTTGAATGGTAAAAAGACATGAATCGTTTCTCCATGTCATTTGTAAACCTGAAGGTGGCAGCAGCCGTCTCGGTATAGGACAGATCTGCTCTGTGGGTTATTTGGCTTTGATTTCGAGCCAGCTGGCCCCAGTTCAGTCTGTTCTTCTGCAGTTACTGAAAAACAGTGCTTCATAAGTGGTGAACAGAAAGTCTAGATATGTGGTTGGATGTAAGTCAAGCTGCTGGGTAGTGCTTTGTTTTTGAGTTTCGAGTGCCTCGTGCCAGCAGGCTCTGTGGTTATTTGTGGTAGCCTCCTCACTGCATCGAAAATAACATTTTCACATTTATGTCTATAACAGTCGATAAGATCTTGTTGGACATTATATGTGGGTTTCAGTGATTTTATGTTGGTTTTTGATTGTGATTATAATATACAGTACATGCTAATGATGCACCAAAAATTTTATAAATAATCTAGATATTTTGAGTTTTTTGTGTTATAAATTAGCATTTGTTTGGAATAAATAAGTGTTTTTATTTATGTGTTGTTGTTATTGTTTTTTTTTTTTAAGTGCTTTTATTTATTTGGCCTTCAGTTCACTTTACTTTCTTCCATGTCAAAGATTATCTTACTGAATGTAAAACATATTTGTTAAACATTTTTGGTCATGATTTTTATTTTTTTTTATTTCTTCCCCCATTAAAAAAAAACAGCTTTTTTAACAACGGCACCTAGGGCTGTGCGATATTAAAGAAAAATGCGATATGCGATACGATAATGCTTAAAGTGCCACATGCTCAGATGAAACAGTTTTACTCAGCTGTTTCTGAGTCAGTTCTGTGAACTTCTAAACTAGCTTGTGTCCATATATAATATGTTATTTGTATTATGTCAATGTACCAGAGTTCCTGTAAAAACCACAACAAATTCCTTGTGTGTTTGCGCACACTTGGTGAATAAAGCTAATTCTGATTCTGATTCTAATAAGAAAGCACCCCTACAACTTCTGAAAGTGAACGGAAGTGTTTTACTCGAGCATTACATAAAAATGTCATTTTAAAATGAGTTTAGGAACTGAATAATAAAAAGGAAAAATAAAACACTGCTTAGTATTTACTCTTTGAATTCAATATGCACTGATTCTTATTTAAGCTACAAAAGTTATTTAGGTAAGAGCAGTGAGTGATTTTCTCTTTGTCTTTTGTTCATGGCCCCAAATATTGCAAGCAGTAGCGATATGCATATTGCGATATTTCTATATATTGCACAGCCCTAACGGCAACACATGTAATAATAATATTTGTGAATATTTTTAGCTAATAATAAGTATTGTTGTTATTACTAGCCATTATTAATGTTGTTGTTGTTAATAATAATTATATTTAATTAACTTTTCTGCCATTTTTGTGCACCTCTATATGCCGAGACTAACATAAAGTCCATCTTTAACTTTCCTCCAGGACTTGTGAAAAAATCTCTGCAGAGCCTGACAAAGCAAAGTGAGTAGAAATTCTCTTTCAGTCTGCTGTTTGCCCACCTGTAGTTACCAAAAGAAGATTCTAGAGTTGTTCCATTAAACACCAGTGATCTTACTGCCCCATGTATGTTTCCTTCAAGGAGAACAGAGCTTTGGGAAAGCAGTTGGACCATGTTCCTCTTGGCCAAGGGTGAGTCATTAAAGAAAAATGGAAATATTTGTCACATTCTATTGTTTGTTGATGTAAACAACAAGACTTGTTTACAGTTTCTGCTTGTGTGAGTGGAGTTTCCCCCAGCTTCTCTCTGGATTCTGGATCTGGATATGATAGTGTATCCTCATGGCCACATTGTCCCTTCTTGTTTTTGTGTCATCTGTCCTGTACAGGAACATTTCTGCAGATGGAGGATGACCTTGTGATAGCCTTCCAATTGCTGCTCTGTGTTCTGGAATTCTTCACCAAGCGTTTCACTCCTTCTCTGCTTCAGTCACCCTACAGTGAGTTTTCCTTACCTTCCTGTGCTCGGAGACAGCAGGGGCAAATGTTTTAAATGTAATTTGAGATAAGTAAAAATACTGTGAATGACTCACTAAGAAACTTCATGAAACCTTTTTCCCACAAACTTTGGGCATATACAAGTAATTATTGTTATCAGTGTTTTCCTGCTGCTATTTGCAGAATTTAGTACAATAACAATCTTTTTAGTGTCGTATTTGGCTATAAAAATATGGTCAGTGAAATATATGTGACTTACATTTGTGACACCATCTTAAAAACTTGGAATGACAAGTAGTTAAGTGCATTCCTCAAGGGCATAGTGATAATATCTCAAGGATCACCCTTTTCTGGCTTGCAACTACCCTAATATATCAGATTTTGAGGTTAACCACCCTTATTTTTTTATCTAATTGCAAAATTAGAAGCAAAATGATCTAATTGTTCTCCTGTTTTCATTCCAGAGTCAGCGGTTAGTTCATCCACGTTGAGTCCTCCAACCAGGACATCCCGACGTAATCAGGGCAAAGCCAAACCCCGTCCTCCAGAGATGGATGTGCAGTTGCTGGAAACACTGTGCAAGGAGAGCGACTGCGGTGTGGATGAGGTTGGCACTTATTCAGACACAATCCCATCAGCCGTTGCATGCTTTCAAATACAGCTTATGTCCATAAAATAGATCTTATTTGCATAATCACATCTGCATTTACGTGACCATGCGTGAATAGTAGCTCTTCGAATTCATGGAGCTTTTTCGTTTTTCTAACTAGAGGTCACATTTTCTTTTCCAGGTGAAAAACGTGTACCAGACCACGTTCTGTGCGTTCCTGGACTCTGTGGGTCTTTCAGGACTCCAGGTGCTTCCTCCTGTGAGTAATATACAATAGAAGATGTTTAACAAAAGCTGCTTCTGCTTTTGAGAGCTATAGGGTTTTTAGATAACTAATCAAATCCCCATGGGGTACTTCCCACCTTGGACTATGAATTTGAACTTGCCTGTTTTGTGTTTTATAGCTTGTTACATGTTGGACTATGTACACAGTTTTATAGTCTCTCTGTTTGCATGGTGATAATTAGGAATGGTATTGCAGGTTCAGCTCTGATTATTAACACTAAAGTAACAGCTATGAGAAAGACATGCAATACAATTTCCTTCCAAAGTCTGAATTAAAGTAATGCTTGTGGCCGTCTGTTTTCCTTTTATTATAGATAGAAACACTTTCCAAGCAATACGAAGAGCTGTACCATAAAAACAAGGACTTTGATGCCAGGTTGTTCTTGGTTGATGATGAGACGCTTTCCCCCAACAAAACAGAAGTGTGAGTGTGATCAAATTAAAATCATGTTGTCATACATTTTTGCAGCTACATATGCTTTTTTTTTTTTTTTTTGGACAATAAATATTTCAATATGGCGCTGAGTCAAAGGTGGAAATGACTCCAAGAAAGAATCTGTCTGGAGATGACGTTGCCATTCCAGTTCCACAGACCCCAATCAGGTGCGACTTTGCTCCTTCAATACCCAGAACATGAAAGAATGAGACCATTCTCCTACATTTATTTTATATATAACGTGAGTTATCAACATTAATAAAAAAAAGCACCAAACCAGCATATCAGAATGATTCTGAGGGAGTGTCGGGGATTTATCATGAAGGGTTATCTTTGAAGAGCACTGTCCGTACGTGTGAGAGCAGGCAAGAAAGTAGACGATGTGCTTGTGGAAACATGATTGGGATGTCCCTATCTGTACGATCTTGGAGGGTTTTGCTAGTTGGCACGATGTGGACCCCAAATGCATTCACTGACTTCCTGGTTCGTACTTCTGATACAATAATAACCTAATGGATGAAGGAGTATATGAGCAAAAGTACCTCTTCTGAGTTTGTTGAGAACTACGTACGAAGGTCCGTCTCTTGAAGTATTTGACCATATGGAAACTTGTCCAATTTTAGTCCTGCCACACTTTTTTCCTTTTCAATCATGTCCCGGTTTGTTTCTCCAGGGCGGCCAATGAAATCCATACCGCAGCTCCATGGTGGATCTACCTTCAGCAGTGACCAGCCCTCAAGGCAATCTCCGAGCCTATTACAAGTATTTCCTTAAAAAAATATTTGTTTCCTAGACAAAAAGCAAGAGCGATATTAGTCAGAAACAAAGGGCTTATAATATGTATATTTGTACTGTGTTTGTCGAACTGCATGTTGACCCCTAACCGAAGAGAGAGATCATGAAAGAGAGATGTGAGAGGCTGGTGTTCAGGTCGTCATCAAGAGGTTTGCCAGGTGTGGGCCGCACTGTGAGGGAACCGTCTGGGGCAGAAAGGTAATGTTCAGCTCTTTTGTTTTATATATTAATTAACATGTTCATCACCCATCATGCTGTGAAGGCGGCTGTCGATAATTCCATCTAAATTGTGAAAAGGATAATATAAGGCCTTTTTAGTGAATCGCGGCCATAATGCCAGTGGTGAATTATGTCAATGTTTGTGATCCATAAAAGACAACCCTAGATAACAGTAAACTTTATTGCTTTATAATTTCAGATGCAATACTGTGGGGTGAAAGTTTGTTGGGCTAGTAAGATTTTTAATCAACTTTTCAGCAAGGTTAATTCAATTGTCTCTTCCAAGCTAACAGTAACAAAAGATTTTAAAACTATAATGGGGTGGTGGGGATGTTCATTGAACTTTTATTCATCAAAGAACCTGAAAAGAATGTATCTACGGTTTTCGAAAAAATAGTATGAAAGCAGCAAACCATCGCACGCACAGTCCATGCATGGCTAATAACGGTGGAAGAGTGGTGTTTTGGGGAGGGACGCCAAAAGAGGTCAAATCAGTGTGTGGATAGAAGGTAGTTTCTGAAGGCTATTGTGTACCACGGGGTAAGACTGGAGAATAATGTGCGTAGCGTGGCTGCACGCGAGTGTTGTGCTGCAACACTCAGAGAATTGGAGTTAAGGCAAAAGTACAGTTTGAAAGGTATTCAAAATATACAGAGGACAAACAACAGGGGAATTGTTCAAGATGATAAGGACTAGTGTAGGCGCAATGTTTATTGAATTTTTTTCACCACTTGTTGAAACAATTTTGTGGTTTATGCGAGCGGTTTGAATCTTTGGGTGGCGCAGCACTGAGACAGCATCTTAGGCCATTTATCAGATAATTATGGCCATAAATAATCTGTAATTTTGTTATGAAATATACACTGCGTGCAAGTTAATCAAAGGGGTGACGTCCTTTTTTCAGTAAAGTACAGTTAGCTTTACGAGTCAGCGGTAGAGCAATGCATAGCATTTCATCCCTCCAATGCGTAGACAATGCGCATCTGGATGGGAGCGTTTGTTATGGCAACCTATGTTGGTAAGTCATTTTTTGTGTTTTTTTTTTCCCCCACAAATTTAAACACTCATAGTGTGACCCAAAGTCTTTTTTTAGCTTCAGTTTATAGATTGCATTTAAGAGAAAAATCTTGTATACATTAGCCACACGTGTTGCTTCCTTTTCCAGGGAACTCCTTAAAGAGTGGAGGTTTTGTCCGCAGCTCAGGAGCCAGTGATTCCGTCGAAACTGATCTGTGCTTCCCCTGGATCTTAGACGTCTTCCAACTGCCTGCTTTCGACTTCTACAAGGTGATCGAGAGCTTCATTAAAGCCGAGCCCACCCTGAAACATGATATGATGAAGCACCTGGAGCAGTGCGAACATGTCATCATGGAGAGTCTCGCGTGGAAAGCAGTGAGTAACTTTCCGCTACCATTTATGTGGATTGTTTCCTTCATTCAATCACTGAAGCATGTGTTTAGCAAGTATTCCACTTAGTTTAGCTACTCTGCAACAAGAAATAGCAGAGTAGTCCTTTAAATGATGTTTAAAACTTTTCATGGTCCATTACATCCATTTCTAGTTTAGAGTCTGTGATGTTGCTGAGCAAAGACCTCATTGACTAGCACTTCCTCTACTGCCAGTCGGCTCTTTGTGAACCAGGCTGCTGGAAAAATAGTAAATGAGGGGGTTTAGACAGCAATTGGTGCTGGCCAGTGAGAGCACTACAGGATGGAGCACTTTCGTGACTTGAGCCAGGCCGCAGCTCTGTACAAGGCCCACCTGTGTGAGAGTGTAACCTAATAGATTGAGGTGATAAGGGGTAAAGCAGACAAAAAAGACCACCAGGACCCAGTAGATGACGGTTAGTGTGCGTCGGTGCCGGATCTTCCTTCGGTGCGGCAGCCTGCAGAGCACACGGAGTATGCTGCAGTAGCTGATTAGCAGGAGCAATGCGGGCAACAGATAGGCGATTTGCACCAAGCCGAGAGCAGCTAGGATTATAGTACGGTGGCGTTTGGAAGTAGGATCCAAGAGGCACGGCTTGTTCCATCGGGATGCCGCCGAATACAGAAAGGGCAGGGTGAGGCTTAGGGCCAGGACCAGGCACCAGATCCCAATGCTTAGCATACGGGCGGTTCGAACCTTCCTCAGGTGCTGATGTAGAGGGTGAACCACGGCAAAGTAGCGGTCTACTCCAATACAAACCAGGAAGAAGATTCCTCCGTATAGGCTGATATACTTCAACGTGAAGGTCAGCTGACAGAAAGCACCTCCTGGAGACCAGTCGTTGGTGTGGTTGGAAGTATTAGCGGCTTTGTTGTGGTAATAATAGATTCGCAGGGGGAGAGAGATCACAAAGAAGATATCTGCAGCGGCGCGGTTGGCCATGTAGATGGCCGTGTTGTGAAGGTTTGAGGCATCCGGCAGAAACGCCGCAACGCTGTGGCGATGGCTGACTACGGCGACGACTATGAAGATCACGCTGTGGAAGATCTTGTAGTAGGTGAGTGGAGCTAGGTAGCTGGTGTCCAGCGTGCAGTTGGCTTGAATAGATATGTACGTTGTGTTTTGGAGATCCATGATCACTTTCAGCTTGGCCGGCCTTTGTTTGCATCAATCAAAACCTGCTTCTTGCAGTCCAGAACCAAATGAAGAACCTGTCTTTGGCGAAAGGAAAAATGGCTGTACGGTTATACTGATACTAACATTTTTAATTATAATGTAATAAGAGGTTTCGGCACCATAGGGTAGAATTTATATATATATATATATTTTTTAAATTGGGACAAATCCAGGTGCCAGGAGTGTACTCTTCATATAGCCACCTCGAAGTGTAGAAGGAAATTTACAAAGTTACAACTTCCTCTTCATATAAAGTGAACCACCTGCTCTCAACTGGTCATAATCAGAAAGGGCGGCAGTTTCTATATGACCTGGGTTTATGAGATGGAAAGGTAAATTGATTGAATTATGACTTCATTTAGAAAGCAGCCGTTGCTGCCAGTAAAGGACCATAGAAGTTTCTTTAATATTGGACTGCCTGTTATTTGCACACATTGTAAATATGCACATTTAAATGTGTCTTATGAATGTTAAATTGATTGAATAATATGAATGAATTTTGTCTGCTACACTAAAGAATACTTTCAGAAATGTTTGGTTTAACCTTAGTATAAAAACATGGAAATACTTATTCAGTGTTAATTTTTCTAATTTATCTATACATTTTTTATGTGCAAAACCTGAGTAGATTATATAATTTGAGACTTTTTTTATTTAGGTATGGTGCTCAAATATACTGCTTATGTTATATGCTATGTATTAATAGAAATTCAGTTCAAGTTTATATGTATAGCGCTTTTCACGATGCAAATCGTTGCAAAGCAGCTTTACAGAAAATTAAAGTTTCTACATTATATTCAGTATAATGAAATGCACATAATGTGGTTTAGAAATGCACATAATGTGGTAGTTTCAGGTAGAAAATGTTTTTTATTATTAAATTAAGCATGTAAAAGATAAATAAACTTTAACAAACTCATAGAGCAATCTAGTCTTGATGGGAAATTTGTAGATAACATTTTAAAATCGTAGATCGCATAGATAGAGTAAGCTCACCATTTTGCTTTATCTCATCCATCTTTATCTAAATCTTCACTCCGATCTCTCTTGGTTAGTTGAACATGCTCTGTTCACCGTCAAGCTTGAGTGAAGGTGCCTTAACAGATATTAAGTCTTTATATATTGTCACACTAAATCAATAAACTCGTGTGTGTGTGTGTGTGTGTGTATATATGCATGTTAAACCATATAACTGTTCAAATCTGGATGTGTGGAGTTATTATTAATATAGTAATTCAGCTCTGGATACAGACGCAATCTACTTGAAATAGTAAGCAAAAAAAAATACATACAGCTGGAACCTTTTGTTAAAGGGGTCATATGATGTTGCTAAAAATAACATTATTTGGTGTAATGAAATGTGTTTATGCGGTTTAAAGTTAAAAAAACACATTATTTTCCACATACTGTACATTGTTTCTCCTCTATGCCCCGCCTTTTTGAAACGCGTCGATTTTTACAAAGCTCATAGGTCTAAAAAAGCGAGGTGTGCTCTGATTGGCCAGCTATCCAATGCGTTGTGATTGGCCGAAAACCTCAAGCGTGTGACGGAAATGTTACGCCCCTCACATACTGTTGATGCCGTGTCCCGGCCGGAGCGACAAGACAAAAACATTAAAACCCATTACAAACAAGGCATTTGTAGCATCCAGTGGGGAAATAATTACTGATTATAATGACATATACTGTCTTTTAACGCGTTGCATTGCATCGCGCCGCGTAAATATAAAAACATGTCTGCATTTGTGATCGGAGGAATTACAAACTACAAGTGCTACTCTACTGCTCAAAACTTGCGTTTGGATCATCAGTGGCAAATCTTTTAAATGAAAAAGTACTTGAGGTGTCAGAACTGCTGGCCATTTTAGTCAACGTGACTCTCCCATGGATTCAGTAAACAGTCCTCTGATAAAATGTTGCTGCAAACATCTGGATATTGGGTTGAAAGCGTTCTTGGAAACAGTGTGTAAATTTACAACTTACCATATTTGTAATTTGTAGTCGTGTCAGCGGTTGGGTCGAGAACGGCACGCCTGGCGGATGCGGCGATTGAGCGGCAACCACATGTGACGGACCACGGGCTGGACTCCGCTTTGTCCATGTTGAAAGTTGATGTATTCCCTCAGCGACCAGACAGATAAGGTCTAGGCATTACGAAGTGGATATCGTCCTCTTTTGGAAGGGCAAACAAAGTAGTCTCGCTTTCACAACGAAAAACACAGCATCTTCACGACATGGCAGCAACAGCAACAATACTACAGCGAGAATAAAAAAAAAGTTACACCTTCTTTCTTTGCATAAACATTTGGGCGGCGTTATGCAAATCTTTCACACATAGTGAGGTACTATGTGGGGGAGTGTTTAGAACGAGCAGGTTTGGGTAGGTCTGTGGCGGAGCGTTCTCTCTGAAACTTTTATAAGAATATCTCTTTGGATTTGAGACTTTTTGTCTTTGCAACTTTACAGATCTTCTTAATGCACCAAGAGCTTGTAACACTCCAAAGAGAAAGGAAAAATTTAAATCGCATCATATGACCCCTTTAATCATACTGTTTCAATTTTAAAAAGATATTTGTTTTCTTCACATTTACAAGTCAAACGGAAGATATGTAGGCTTTATTTTATTGCACGATTTTAAGTTAACCTCAGTAAGCAGAGTTACTTGTATTACTTAATTTTTATTTTTGAAACAAACTGAATTCACACTATTTCATACAATGTGGTGATTTACAAAACACCTAAAAAAAATTGCCACTTGTTTTTACATTTTACTTTGATCTTGTACAAGCATTTTTGGTTTTCTGTGACACCTTGTTTATTGCTGTTGCAAAGATGATGTTATCTAACTGGCTAACGTAGATGAGGTTTAGCAGAAATGGCAAAAATGACTTGACGCATTAGTAAGAATGTGTTAAACTACAAAACCAGTTTAATAATGTTTGCGTCATATGCCATCCATTTTCCATAGTGACATAGCTATTTAATTTCCAACTTGTTGAAAATTTTCTTTTTCTAAAGGAAAAAATAATTATTTAAAAAAAAAAAATGTTTAACTGCATTCTTATCCTCTTTAGTAACTTGCTTTCACTTGTCTGTCTCGGTCCAAGGATCTGTTGTGCAAGTCACTGTCAAGCTGGATTTTCCCAGGACAGTGCATGTTTTGACCTATTTAAATGTTAAGCACTACACAGGAAATACTAGTTGGTCTGCATGTCCAAAGACTCACTTATCTGGTTCAGTGAGAGTTTCCTCAGAGTTTCCTTGATGGATCATCACAAAGATTCACAGGTGGTATCAGATTAAATGGCCTTTTTATCTTCTCTTGTTTAAATTGAGGACCTGTTATAGATGGATAACCCTCAAACATTGTAGATGTTCACACATTGGACCCGAGTGAAAGTTACAGATGTGTTGTAGAGTTTAAGAAGTTAATGCCTTTTAGGGTCACACTGGAAGTGGAGCCATTTCCCAAGTGAATGCACAGAAATCCTGCTGCTAGTGATGTGCACAACAAAGATGATATTTTTGTGAATCTACCAGTTTCCACTGACTAATTATAGGGCATTTTATTTATAACCAAAAATACATTTAGGTTTTGTAGTCACAGTTTCCTAATTTCCTGAGCTCTGACATTTCGTGAATCATATATTTTTGTAACACTGTCCTATTTTTATATGTATGCAAGGCATTTTGTTAAGAAATAAAATTACATTTTGATGTTTGTATTAGCATTTATATCCAGAAAACAGCATTTATAGTAATCGCTCAAAAGTGCAGCATGTTTTTAACTCGCCTTAATGTCTTGCACCGGCTCATTCCATTCCATTCAGGCTTGTGTGTTTGTGGCAATAAGATCACATGCAAAGCCTGCTGCCAATCGCATACTGTTTAAAATGCCCTTTAGAGGTATGATTTGAAAGAGTTTCTGAGCGTGCCCCCTGGGCATGTGATTGCACAAGGAATGCAGTGTTGAGTGATGGAGCAGGACTTGTTCAGTCCTGTTCAACACTCCTGAAATGCAACTTTAATTTGGGTCATTCAGTTCCTTCATGGTATGTTTTAAAAGCTGTATTTAAAAAAAGATATTTTAAAATAAGGTGTATATATAAAATGTATATATAAAACACTGCTTGAGCTATTGCTGTGTAAATCTCTAACCATATATAAGTGGCACACCCTTCAGACCTGTTCATCAGCAGCTTAATTTCTTGCACTGACAAACCTTGATATAATCAGTAGACCAAAGCCCACGTAATGTCATCATTCTCTTTGAGTCACTCCCTTTTCCTCTCACTGTTTGTCCTCAGACTAAATGGATATAATGGAATTTGTTTACCTTAATCATGACTTGGCTTGAAAAGCAATACAAACTGTCTGATTTTCCCAGGAATAAACATGAAACAACACATGAGAATATTTTATCAGAACATTTTTACCCCAAGTGTCATTTGTTACAAGAGACTGGCAGTTTTGTGAATATTACTAAACATAAACTAGAGGTTTATTGCATTAATACAGTTAAATGTTAAACAAAATAATGAAATTTGTTTAGATGGTAACACTTTACAATAAAGTTCAATTAACATTTCGTTAACTTAATAGCTTATATGAAATAACAATGAACAACAACAGCATTGAACAATTTAGTTAATTTGTACATATACATTTTGTACAAATTGTGTATTTTGAACGAACATGAGTTATTTATAAATTAATATTAACCTGGATTATTAAGTGCTGTAAAATATATTCATTTTTAATTCATATGTAAAGTGCTGCCGTTTTTCAAGGTGAAGCAAGAAAGTTTAAGGCTCATTCAAAGTTGTTTGTCTTGAAATGTAGCATTTTGTACAGAAATACTGCTTTTTTTTTTTTCTTTGTCAGTTCTCGGTCATATACAGTTCTTATACAATTACAGGATCAGTAATCCATTAAGAAAAATGTTTGTTGAGTTTGGTCTGTAAACACACATCCATTCTAGCACCAAGATGATACTCAGACTTTATACTGTTACAAGTTCAGCAGTCTTCAGTTAGTTATTAGTCAAATATATCCTGTGCCAACCAATTACTAACATTGGCTGAGTATGTCAGATGAGAATATGCTACAAAAAACAATTGCTGCCTGAACTTTGGTCATATTGTAAACTCTTCAGTGATGAATTTAACTTTAAGAGATGTGATTTTATTCATCGAATCACTTCTGTTGTTAACACTATTGTCAATTGGGTTGTTTAGCGTGTTTTTGCGGACAGCGTAAGACTTCCTTTTAATAGAGTTCTGAATCGTCTCGGAGGTGAAGTAATAGATCACTGGGTCAAAGCAGCAGTTGGTCACGGCGATGCAAAATGCAATTGGATAAATTGTCCGGACCACTGACTCCACAGTGCAGTTTGTAATAACCTGACTTCGAACCAGGGTGTAGAAGACCAGATTGACATGGTACGGAATGAAGCAAAAACAAAAAATAAGCAAGTGCATCACAATCATACGCAATATCTTAGCCTTGTTCAGCTGTCCTCCACGGTTGATGCTTTCTGGGTGTCGTAAGGTCTGTAGGACCCTTATAGAGCAGATCAAGTTGATCATCAGCGGAATCAGGAAACCCACTGTTTCCAAAAACACCACGACTTTTGATACCTTGGACTTCCACTGGGAGTTGGAGTAGTTTTCAAAACAGTATGTTTGGTTGTTTGTATATGAAGTGGTGTCCATCACGAAACCTGCGGTTAGGCCTCCCGCCAGCAGAACCACCCAGATCACACGGCAGGCTATTCTAGCATTGCGCTTGGTCCTCAATATTCTAGACGCGAAGGGGTAAACGATGGCCAGGTAGCGATCCATGCTGATGCACGTGAGGAAGAGGATGCTGCCGTACATGTTGGTGTAGAACAAGGCCACTGAAATTTTGCAGAGAGCGTCGCCGAAAGGCCACTGACGGTTAATAAAGTAGAACGTCCTGAAAGGCAAGCTGAGGACGAAGAGGGTGTCCGAGACCACAAGGTTCAGCATGTATGTTGTGGTCTCGTTGCGCATTTTCAGTCTGCAAACAAAAATGTACATGGCCACCATGTTGAAGAGCAGCCCAAGAATAAAGACAATACTGAAAACGGAGCTGTATAACACACATTTAAAGTCATCATTGGTACAGTTTGAATAGTTCTTCTCTGTCATTGTCATCGATTAGAGTTTGGCTTAAAAGGAGTCAGTCAGTGCTTTTAAAGGTCCGAGAGCCGAAACATGAAATTCTATGAAGATCCACGTAAAAGTATACAAATCCAGTGTGTATACATTTCACAGAGCTGCTGCCTTACCACTCTTACCAAATTGCATAAGCGTGCACGTAAGCAATTTGCATGAGAAAACTACATCAGTTTACCTTCTTTTTCCTCTCAACAAGGCATGGTGGATGCTTTGCGTGGGGTTCTATAAATAGCCACCTTCTTACCGGCACAGGAAGTTGGTTTCTAGATGTTTGTTCTTCATATTCACAGTTCCAAAATGCTCACAAGATTCTTGACTTCAGTCTTGGGCCTTTCATGAAAGGATGAATCATACATAGCCTGTTGACTTCCTTCACGAAGAAGAGCAATGTGAAATTTCCACCAACCAGCCTGGTTTCTTGTTCCTTTAATTGGCTTCCCATCGCTGTGTGACTTGAAGCGTGATCATCTTTGTCTCATCGAGATCGAGCTGTAGCAATGTGAGGCTTTTAGTATCCAACCTGCTGCTCAGTCTGTAGTTTATGCAGTGAGTTTTTCTTCTTGTGGAGGACTGGAAGGCAGACAAGAGGGTGGGGCTGGAGTTAAAGCACCTCCTTTCCATCTGTTACTCTCTCATGCACATTTAGTACATTTTTATTTTGAGGCCCTTGATTGTTCAGACCTTTGCTAGAAAGTGGTTTGTCGTTTTTGTTTTGCCTTTTCCTTGTGGTTTCTTATGTGTTATAAGGGGTGTGTGTGTTGTATGCAAGAGCACACTGCTCATTGATTCCTAGGCACATACAAAGAGGGATTTCCAGTCCAAAGTTCACACATTTAACATTTAACACATGACATCATACATACAACACAATATGCAAACTCAAAAAACTTGTTAATCAAGGGAGTGTCAGGAGTTAATTATACTTTTTGTCCAACTGGTTATTTGAATGAAATTATTTGAGTAAAAAGCTTGCTAATGTAAAAAAAAACATTGAACCTTTTTATCTGTCCTCTTTTCTTATCTTTCACATTATAAACAGTTTGAAGTGTGAATAATTAAATCACCAAGGGAAAAAAAAAAAGAGTTAATGATTTTTTTTTTATCTAAAGTGTCCTTTTTAGTTTAAATAATTATATAAATAGTAAAAACATATTTGGGAATAAAATATAGAACATGTCTTATCACATGTGGTCAAATGAAATTGAATGGAGTAGTCATAGGAATAATCCATGTTTCCTCAAACCTTTTTTGAAGGTGTGGCACCCTGTGGAAAATTAACAAATCTCAACTCGATATGATACTTTGAAAAGTATAGATATTCGGTACAGCAGGGAAGAACTGCAGAATATACAGATATTTTTAATATTATTAAAAATTTTTGTCCATCAATGGTGATAATCAGTAGGTTAATTTCTAATGAAGAGACCAATTTATGACATATTTTAATGTAGGCTTTTATTTGTATGTAAACATTGTTTAATTACCATTATAACTAGATATCTCACAAATTTTTGATCACTCTGTGTATTTTTGATTTTACATTTGGGTAATTTTGTTGCAGTAGCACGTGATAGCTTGATTTCAAATTTTGAATTGAATTAAAATGACAAGTAAGCAGTCAGTAATCAAATAAGAACAAATAAAGCAATTACAAATAAAAAAATACCGATAGGCCTACAAATTAAATAAATTGCTTTTTAGTTTTTCAGGTAGGTCTAACAGTAGGGATATTAAAGATATTAAACTTTTTTTTTTTTTTACCAATTATCAAAAAAATGTTTAGTCCTAGAAAGTATTATTATAGAACACGTGAGCCTAACATAGCGGTTAGCAGATCAATGAATGAGAGGGCAGAGTTACCAGAGTTGCTCATATACCACACATCATGTTACAGCACAGTAGGGCTATTGTAGACAGAAACAATACTGTACTACATAAATGTGTCCTGGCTGTCGGCTCGATTTTTGAGTGGACTTTGCTGTTCCGATGAGCAAGAACGGTATATGAGTGGAGCACTCGATCGAGCAGAGGCAATGCTATAAGGAGGGATAATATTGCGGAGCGTCACACACGTGCAACCGCAGCCAGTGAACTAATTTTCAGGCCTGGTGGGGCAGAGAATTTCGGTGTATCTAATTATTGGGCAACATCAGAAAAGGATTTTATATAATAGAATGCTTAGCAATTTAAAAAATATTAAAAAATGATTTTTTACACAGCACCCCTGCTCTCAATCGGTTCCCTTATGAAGGCATTCTCGGTTTCGATCAGTGATTTAACTCAACAATTGTTTTTCCGCGAGCGAAGGACTCTCGCTCTCTTTGACCGGTCCCCTCAACGTTCGTGCGCGAGACCCCCAACCCAGGACATGGTGAAAACAATGGCCAAAGAAGCCCCCGCGACACTAAAACAAAACCCGCATCACACTCCCTAGCGCGGACGGCGACCACACCGTTGTGACCTGTAAGTTCAATCCCTCAGAACTAGGACGATGCGGATTGCCAGTTCGCACGAGAGGAGAAACTCACATATCCATCTGTGTTTAGAGGGGAGCAGCGCATTGTAAAGGAGAATAATATTGATACTAGGATAGTTTAAAGTGAGGAATAAACTCTTTTGGGGTCAATTTCTACCCCTATTCAGAGGGCCTGCTGTTATCGCAGCTGCAATTTAAAATTAATTTGGGGCGCTGACCAAGTGTTAAAGAAGAGATATCATGTGCCCATATTCTACAGTAAATCAAGGACGAAACGTTATTGCGACACTTAACCCAGTGCAATGGAAAGCCAAGATCAGTACAAAGAGTGTTCTGCCCCCGATGTGACCTTTGCCTGTCGACAAATCAACATCACTTATAGCGCGTTTTGGGAGTATCGCGACCCCGCCCTCCCCGTCTCATCCACACGCACTCGACGGCCCCATTTGAGGGCGGGGGGGACGAGATTAGCATCTTGCGCTAAGCTACAAAACAGTGAGCGTGCACTAGCAACCCTACGCCATGAGTTTGTCTGAAAGATTTGCAGGGAAATGTATCGGGGCATGAGAGTATAAGGACGTTAAATACTCAAAACATTGTATATCTATTAGCTAGTAATTAGTGTGTATGTATACACACATACATTGAAGTTTATTTCTGTATAATACAAAACTTCTTCTGGGCTTTTTGGGCGACCCACTACTCGTACATTTAGTTCTTGTTCTATTCTTATACACATGCAGAGCTAGTTGTTGAAATGGTATTGTATAATTCAGAGTTAGAGTAGTCATAGTTCAGTCTATGCTGCACTAAAGACTTAATGCTAGGGATCGGGGAATTGATGGCACATGGCGGACGACCAAGGTTATATCGTCTGCAGAGAAGGAGTGCAGGAAATAAGTGAATGATCCACTTTGATTACACAAAAAACGTGAAACAAAGTTTGGGGTATTATGTTTTTATGTTGAAAACAAGCTCATAGATTAGTAGGCCCGGAGGTGCATGATGCCCCACAAATGAAAACTTATGTCTGTGAGCGGTGGTAAAGTTGAGGGGATACAAGTAGTCGCTCTAAAAACGAGGTCAACACACTTGCATATGGTCCGCCTCATAACACTCGTTTTGGGTGGTTCTGAGAACACGTTGACATTTCAGTTCATGCACAAGTCATGTGGCATTGAAATATATACATGGCAGGAGACCCCAGTGTTTTAAAAAAAACCAACGGTTAGCATGCTAGCAAAGGAAGTTAACCACCCCTTTTTGAAAACAGTTTCAATACAAATTAGGCCAATGAGCAAACAATATGTACGTATTTGCTTTCTATCTTCCCTCTCCAGTGAGTTTACCTCCCAAAAACCACTGGACTCACTGGAATCACATGATCATAAGTTAAACTCGATGTATGAATCCGTCTGCGTTGTGAAGAATCATTACTTCTGGAGCGGTATTTTTTTAATTACTCTAATTGATCTGATTCTAAAGCTAAAATCTAAAGACTGATGTTTGTTCACACATTGTTGGAACGCTAATATGTATTTTTTAATAGGTACATTTGCATTAAAAAAAATAAGAGTGTTGTGTGTGTGGCATTGTGTTAAATTGAAATTCACAGTATATGTATTTTGAGCTGTGCTTTGATCAAATAAATGAAGATTATTGGCGGAAGATACTAATGACTTCAAATGAAATCTCTCAATAATATTGAACAGTATTTTAACGCTGACATTCACTATAGTCTCTCTAGTTTTGATCTCCTTTTACATTGGCAAAATGTTGAAGTGATGGGTTTAACATTCTGCACCTTGGCCTCAGGTAATCTCTCCGGTTCGGACCGAGCCCGAAACAACCCCAGCAACAGAGGACGCCGAGCCACCACCCAGGCACCAAAGCAACATCCAGTGCAAAAGCTCTACTGAGCCTCTTTCCTTCCAATAAAATGGTACGTTAAACAACGTTTTAAATTCATGCCAAGTGATGTTCTGGAAAAGAAAGAAATCATTTTTAAAAAGCTTTGTGTTTGGTTTATACACAAGATATAATAGCATTGCATTTAATGCATAGCGTTGGTTTCGCTCCCCTAAAATCAAATATATATAGATATATATAATATAAATATACTATATAAACCAAAAACCATACCACTTAACAGTTTGTCTGTTTTTTCTGTTTTTCAGTGTACAGGATGGCCTACATGCGACTGAAAACACTGTTCTCGCAACTGCTGACCTCACACCCAGAACTGGAGCCAATAATATGGACCTTGCTTCAGCACACCCTCCAGAATGAGTATGAATTAATGCGAGACAGACACTTAGACCAGGTACAACCAGCTCTTTTTTTCATGAAAGTGATATAATAGCCTGCATTTGCATTCTGTTAGCTTTGCGGTTTATTCAATGTCATGTTTTAAAAACTTGACCCTCTCCTCCCTCTTTTCTTTGCAGTTGATCATGTCGGCTATGTATGCCATATGCAAGGTGAAGAACGTGGACTTGCGCTTCAAAACGATTGTGACCGCTTACAAAGAGATGCCTAATACTAATCAGGAGGTGAGAGTCAATCTGTCTTGTTCCCTTTTAAATGATTTAATTCAGATAATAATTCAAATACAAAAAGAATGAATCTAAATTGTTATTAACAAATATTCAAGCCATCTTTCTCTTTATTTTCCCCCGAATGTGTCAGACATTTAAGCGTGTGCTTATCAGAGAGGGACAGTACGACTCCATCATTGTTTTCTACAACCTGATCTTCATGCAGAAGCTGAAGACTAACATTCTTCAGTATTCCTCTCCTCGGGTGAGGCGCTCACTTTTACTTTCATTGAATCAAACTTTACTTGTATTATACTGCCCCCTAGTGGCCTGAAGTCATGTTCAAATGAATTAAAGATTTCACAGCAACTTTTGGTTGACCTGAGGGTGTTTCTGTTTGTCTCCCAGCCGCCACCTCTGTCTCCCATTCCCCACATCCCCTGCAGCCCCTATAAAAACTCTCCTCTGCGGGTGCCTGGCAGCAATAACGTCTATGTCTCCCCTTTGAAAAGCAGCCGTATGTCCCCAGTGGTCATGACCCCACGGAGCAGGTCTGTGTTCACACCTGTCATTAGATTCGGGAGATCTTCTTATCAGTTTTGGACACAGAATCTTTACACTTTAAATGCTGTATTGTCTTTTGACTAGATAACTTTCATCTTTTGCTATTATTTTGGGGGGAGGGCAGGACGAGGATTGAGAAGGGTATGACTAGTTTGTTTTGTGGTTTGTGGTTGGTGTATTATAATCGTCTGAATTACGCTTTGGGGTTAGTGATGAAAAGCAGAGTATTGACGTTCAACCATTTTAAAATATGTTAGGACTGTCATGATAAAGAATGATAGCTTCTCATTCTCAACAGTCTGCAGACAAATTTCAAAAAATTAATGAGATGGTGAGACGAGCACGATTGGTGTCAATCACGATAGAAGGTAAGGGGAGGAGGCCCACTCGAAAAGGGAGGCTCCGCCCCCAAACCCCTGAAGAGATTACGCTTTGACATGGATGGGCAAGAAGAAGTGATGGAAGTGTGGGATGTAGTTTCTATTTGTTTGTTATTATATCTCTGCCAAGTTGAATCCAGTGAATCATTGAGAATGTTTGTTCATTTTAGCAGCAACACGATCCAGAAGCTGGACGGGAGGCATGAGTACACGTCTCTACAAGCGACTGTCGTGCGTGAGTCTATTGTCTACATTGTGAGCTGGATTTCTCACAGAACCTACAAAAATACCTCACGGCCATCACACTTCCTCTGATCTGTAGATTGTTTTTATTGGGTCTTTGTATGAGCCGATGTTGGTGTTTATTATATGAGTGCCAAATTAGAAAGGTTGGTTGAGTAGTAACAACATATATCTGTGTTCTGAGTATTGCACTATCACAGTAGGAGAATTCAAAGACTAAATTGTTGACTATCAATATAATGTTATTTAGTCCTATGAATGGCCACGGCTCAAAAAAAAAAAAAATGCGTTCACATGATTATTCAGAAATAATTCTAATATGATGATTTGGTGGTCAACATTTTGACAATGTCTTATGATTATCCTGTAAACAATTGTTTTTTGTTTCAAAGTTTTTGGAAGAAAGTTCAGAAAAACAGATTTATTTGGAAATGGATAATCTTTGTAACATTCTACATTCTCGACTGTCACTTCGATCTATTTAATGCCATCTTGCTGAATAAAAGGTTTTAATTAAAAAACAACGAATAAAACGAATTACTACCTGACACCCCAAACTGTTGAATGCGGGGTTTCCGCAGGGTCCTTAAAAAACTCTTAAATTATACAGAAAGTCTTAATTATTAGATTCAAGAGGGGTCTTTTAAATGGTTTGGGGATTCAGGAGAAGACAAGAAGAATATGGCTTGATAGAAGCACATCATAAAGGCTAGCGATTGTCATGAATAAATATGAGCGGCTGACGTTTCGGCCAGAGAATGACTTGCATTTTCCACTGCCCCCATACTGCGGTTGTGTTCAGGACACACAGATGTGAAAATAGATCCGGTATGGGAGCAGCAACAAGCAGAGTTGTAAATGGGAAAGTAGGTGGAGTTGACAAGTATCTAACTGGATTATAAGTAAATGCATGAAACAATAAAGACAGTCAAATATATTTGTTATTTTATTAATGTAATGATTGATAATAATTGTTTAAATTAATATAATACGGTATTTTATTTTATTTGTGGAGGTCTTAAAAGACCTTAAAAAGTCTTAAATCTGATCGTAGAAATCCTGCAGATTCCCTGTGAATGGTAGTGTACATTAAAGAAGCACATGGTAATGCTTAGCTTTGGAAAAATCTGATTAAATATTTCTGAAATGAAATGTACTTCAGCATTTTTTATTATTTTATCTTTTTATGTGAAAATCGATGGATGCAAGCCAAAAGAAAATATTGTTTGTAAGTCTGGCATCAGTGCAACAACAGCTTTACATCATGTAACACTTCTGATTTGTTGAGCCACATTAGAAGCTGTTGTACAACAGCTGAGACACACACACACCTGTGTGTTGCTCTGCTAGAAACAATAATCGCTTAATAACAAGTTCCTCATATTGATCTTGTTTTGGATATATCCTGCTCTATATTTTTGCATCACTTCACTTTTTTTCTGCATTCTCACATGCAAATAATGTGAAGTAGTTCTATTGCACTATTAAATGTAAAGCAAAAACAGTTGTGCGTTTTGGAATGCTGTATTGAGCAGTCATCACCCAGGACTAGAACAATTGTATTGTATTATTATTATGTATTAATATATATCCTGCAAAAAAAATTAAGATGGTTAAGAGTGATTTCTGAAGTGTCATGTGACATTAAAGACTGGAGTAATGGGTGCTAAAAATTCATCTTTGCCATCACATGCATAATTACCATTTTCCAAAAATATTAAAATAGAAATTAATTTTAAATTATAGTAAAAAAGTAATATTGCAAAATATTTCTACATTATTCATCATATAAATGCAGTCTTGGTGAGTATCAGAGTTTTTCTTTTATAATTAAGAATGACAAGAATCCCCCCCCACACACCAAAAAATTTTTTTGTTGTATTTCGTCAGCCGGAATATTCAACAAATGGAATTTGTTTTCTATTCTGCCTAATTACATTCAGATAGAAACGTTGCGAAATACAATAATCAAAAGATGCAAGTCATTATTGTATAATTCAGCATCACGTTAAAGGCTATTGCTTGAACATTTCTTCTTGTCCCTTCAGGCTCGACACGTACTCGTATGCAGGAACAGAAACTGAAGGAGGAGTCCGTTAAAGAGCATCCAGAGCCCTAAATAAATCCACTTTGTACTGCCTGAGAAAAACCACTCCACCATTGAAAGGGAAACGTTCACATGCCTGGGTGTTTTGTTGCTACTACATTTTGGACTCCTCCACCTGCACTGCATTTCCTGAAATAGCACAGGTGCTTTTTCTGTGTTATATCATTTTAGTTTGTTTTAAGCGTGTGGGGGTCCATGAAGGAGGTTTTATTCTTTTAGTAAATGACATGACACATACCTCATTTTTGGGATAGTTGACCCAAAAATAACAATTCTGTTATCATTTACTGACCCTCAAAGTTGTTCCCAAACCTGTATGAATTTCCTCCTCCTGCAGAACACCAGAGAACATATTTTGAAGAATGTTGGTAACCAAACAGTTGATGGACTCCATTGACTTCTATAGTATGGAAAAAAATACTATTAAAGTCAGTTGGGTATATCAGCTGTTTGGTTACTAACATTTGGAACAACCTGAGGGTGGGTAAATGATGACACAATTTTCATTTTTTTCATTTACAAACATATAAAAACTGGCAGGTTTAGTGTGTCATGATAATTATTATTTTTTATTTTTTTCATTAATTTTAGAGCTGCCTACTTTTCCTCATTGCTGTACATGAAATTGTGATTTACACAGGGTGTAAGATCAAATTTTACAACAGTGTTTCCTTTAATCATGTATTGTGATGGCCTTGTTTCTTTGAGGACCCCGTTTTGCATGATTTAATTTTTAAACTGTATTATACATTTGTTGCCGTTTAAGCATTACTGGGGTTTTAGTATGTTATTGTTATGTAAGTGGATGTGGATGTGTTTGTCAACACAGCCGGTCAACTGTCTGAGATTTTTATGTTCTTCCTGGACCGCGTTGTTGTATTTGCTGTTGGATTTTAAGATTGTTTTAGAGCTTTTGTTACTAATATTCAAAAAAAATTATGTTATACCTCAAATGTTCTTTTTTTTTTAATTATGTAATGCCTCAAGTTTAACAACCGATTTGTTTAAGAACAATGAAATGTGTCCTGTTTTTATTCAAGGAAGACAGTGGCACCTTTACCTGCCTCTTGTTCCCATAAACTGAGACTGTAGCCATAGCACATGGTGATAAAATGATAAATCACACTTGTTTTTTTCGATGAACTGTTTAGGCAAGCGTTGGCAGATATATTACCTACCGGAATGCTGTTAGTCAGGAAATGAAGTTCGCAAATGTCTTGCTCGCATTAGTTGTATTTAAAGTTCAGAGAATAATCTCTTAGTGTCTTTTGTTTGTTTTTGTTTTTTAAACCTGATCATTTTTGCTTTGAAATCGTTTTTTCATCCATGCTTCCCAATAGTTGTGAAATCACGTATTTCATTAGTAGGTTACTGTTTAGAAATGTTCATGACTCAAATACTGGAACATGTCTATACATGAAGGCAGAAGATGAAATTCAAATTCCCCATCACGTCATTTATGGTTTTTAATGTACTGCTATCATCATAGCATAGACGCTCACAAAGGCTCTGCTTTGTCAGCAGTGGGTTCTTTTAAAAGGTTATCAGTACATCATCATCATCAGAAGTGCTTGTGAAAGTTTAGTGCAGCATAACTGGGTTAAATTCCATATTACATGAGGAAACGAATAAGGGGGGAGGTGAAATGCACATCTGCATATACTGTTGTGGTTTAAAGCTGACATGCACAATTCAGAGTAACCAGTGTTTCGTTATGCACCTAAATGGCTTCTGTCACTTAACTCATAATGATAAGCTTTGGACTTTGGACCTTTTATATAAATGCTGTTTATCAAGACATATTCAAAACACTTATCTACAGCAATTGAAGAACTGCCGTACTGAGCAGTGCAAGTAGAAGGGTGGCTGCTGTTCTTATAGAAGGAGTTGAATTGGTCCTTTTGAACAGATTAAAGTGATGATGGGGAGGCCGGTCTTGGGACATCCTCCTTCTACTGTGTTTTCTACCTCTTACCTCCTCTAGAAGTTGACAATGCTGTGCTGGTTTGGCTAGTGACAAAACTGTGCGCGCTTTTGGACGACCTGCTTTCACCTCTTCACACTGCAGAAAAGGTAACATGTCTTGCTTTAACAGTTTGCTGTTAAATATATATATATAATAAATGTGTCTCGTAAACTTGCTTTAAATTACAGTTGTTGTAATTGTTCAAAACCATTCAGCTGTGTGTTAACATGGCATGTGGCCACTATGGAGAGAAGTAATTTGAGATAAAGATTTATTTTTAATACGACTCCTTACTAACTGGGATTGGGATGGAGATTGTTCACACAAAACCTGTTTTCAAGACCGCATTTAAAGGTAAAAGTAAATTAAAGTGTGAACTGCAAATGGTACATACTGTAAAACTTTCAGTAAGAATGCAAAGCACTTACACTTAATAATAAAGACTCCAAAAGGGGGTTTTCGGAGTCAAGCCAAATAAAACAACCATTTTGAGTTCTTCAAATAACCTTTCTGTGAACATTTCTTAAAAGAACCATTTTTTCTTTGTGTGAAGAATGTTATAATATGTAGAACCTTTTTCCCACTAAAAGGAACATATTGTGGAAGGTTCTGTGGATGTTAAAGGTTCTTTGTGGAGCCATTGATGCCAACAAAATAACTAGTTGTTAAGAGTCTATATTATCATGCCTAAGGTAAGGCAGAGATAGGGATAGTTCAACCAAAAAAAATAGCTTGCTTTCATCTTCGAAACAAAAGATAATCTGAAAAGTAAGTTGCTGTTTTTTTCCATCCATGCCATGAAAGTCAGTTGGGTCTTGTTTTGTTTTGAACCCCATTGACTTTCATGGGCCAAAACATTCCTCAGTATACCTTCTTTTGTGTTCAAGAAGAATGTTAGGTTTGTAACCACATAATGGTAATCTATCTCTTTAAGAACTGTTCTGTTGCTTGTTTTAAATCACTAAAACTAACTTTGTAATCTTTCTCCAGGGAAGGACATGAATGTGTCTTTTCCAGAGCTCAGGGAAAACATCTCCTGTTTGAGCTCCAACAGCACCGATTACTTCAAACGCCAAGTGTATCCTGCAGCATACATACTCTTTTTTGTCCTGGGACTTGTCGGTCACTCTTTATCTGTCTGCGTCTTCTTCAGCCAATGGAGGACCCAGAAGAGTTTCACTCCAGTCAGCTTGTTAATGGTGAACCTGTTAGTATCAGACCTCATGCTGGTGTCCTCTCTGCCCCTGAGGGTCTCATACTACATACTGAACTCACACTGGATGTTTGGTCACGTCACCTGTAAATTAATCTCATACGTGTTTTATCTGAATATGTACAGCTCTGTGTATTTCCTAGTGGCCCTGAATATCCTGCGTTATCTGGCGCTGGTGCGGCCATACCTATACATACGCATACAGACACACTACGTCGCAGGTATCTTGTGTGCCCTCATTTGGCTCTTTATGGGTTTGGCATGCAGTCCACTGTTGTTTACTAAGAAAAAACATCAAGACGAAGGCAGTTTTCGATGTTTGGAGCTGGCGGAGGACAACGTGGACCAATTGCTCCTCATCAACAACGTTGCATTTCCGGTGGGCTTTGTGTTGCCTTTGGTGGTTGTTCTTTTCTGCTCGGTCTTGGTTGCGAAGAACCTTCTGAGGCCTAGTCCTGCACTCGGTAGGACCAGACCTTGCAGGAAGAAGGCTTGCGCTCTGGTCATCATCAGCCTTGGGATCTTTCTGGTATGCTTTTTTCCGTATCACATAGTGCGGACAATCTTCTTAACAACTGAGAAGCATGGGCAGATAAATGGGTACAAAGACTCGTGTGACTTTATTTTGGTAGTCCGTAAGGCTGCCGTCATAGCGCATTGCTTGTGCACGGCTAACAGTTGTCTGGACCCTATTCTCTTCTTCTTCGTTGGGGAAAATTTCCGATCATTCTTTGCTAAATGGACAGGAGGAAGAAAAACCAGCACTTGTGCTGCAGGGAGAAATCTACAGCAGGAAGAGTTACGGGTTTTGCAGAACTGAATGGAAAATGGGTGAACAGATCAGAGCAACAAAGAACAGACCAGAAGTGCAAACAAAGAACACACAAGAAGTACCTCATTCTTCTGTGTACTTCATAAATAGATGCACGAAAAGGTCACGTTTTACTGATCTGTCTTTAGAGGTGTTTACACTTATGGTGATTAGAGGAATATTCTGGGTTCATTACTAGTTAAACTCAACAAAAATTTGATTTCTGCAAATTAATTTTTACTGATACCTATTTTCTTAAAAAAAAAAAAAACAAAAAAAAAAAAAAAAAAAAAAAAAAAAAAAAAAAACAAAAAAAAAAAAAAAAAAAAAAAAAAAAAAAAAAAAAAAAAAAAACAAAAAAAAAAAAAAAAAAAAAAAAAAAAAAAAAACAAAAAAATAGCAAAAAATCTTGGGTTGCAATGAGGCGGTTAAGAAGAAACTGAAGGGCTAATTTGTAAACATTAAAATAGGCTACTCGCTGTTTCAGTAGGATAGCCACAAGACTTAAGTAAAATGCGTGTTATGATTTAGTGTGGAAAAATACTAAAGTTTTCTGTATTCAATCTTACAACTTTGTCACGATGAGAACGCAATACCATAAACCCTAAAATGACCATAAAAATTATGACAACAGCTATACAGCTCATAGTTTTTAATAGAAGACTAATGCCTGGTTTCACAGACAAAGCTTAAGTCTTAAATGCATGTTTGAGCTGCCTTAACTGAACGCAACTGTGCACAACCTTAAAAGATATTAGTCCCACCTTGATTTGTATCAAGAGCACACCAGTAATTTTTTTCATAGGGCCACATTTTAAAAAAAAAAAAGAATATTAAATGTTCTAATTTAAAGCTAGAGTCTGTAACTTTTTTTTTGGTTAAAAATGATCCAAAATCAGTATTTTAGCAAGTACATAACCAGCCAGTGTTCAAAACTATCGCCTTACTTTAGACCGATTCACAATGGTTAGCTTATAATATTGTTTTCTAATTTGAGTGGTACGGGTTGGTTTTCGCGGGAAATTCGAGCATGCCGTTGTGTCATTACATCACTTCTGTAAACATAACGAAGTTGTCCCGGCTGCTAGGCTTGGGCATGTGAGGATGCTGCAGGTGGCAGATCATTTATAGCCTTTTCTCACAGCAGCTAGAATAATTAAATGTAAAAAAATCATTTTGATGGTGGATTGTAATCCAGAAAGGATTACATGAAACACGTGTGAATGAAATGAAATTATATTCCAGTTATAAATATGCTTCTGATTACAGATAGCCTGGGATTAAACAAGATTTGTATTTAATAATCAGAATCAGAATCGGAATGAGCTTTATTGCCAGGTATATTTACACATACGAGGAATTTGTTTTCGTGACAGAAGCTTCCACAGTGTAACAGAATGACAGTGACAGAACAAAAAACACAGGTATTAAAAAATTAGAAATAGTAAGAAGTAAATAAGGAATAAAAACATATAATTGACAATTGTGTGTGCAGGTATATTACAATAGACCATTTTTGTATGTAAAGCTAAAGGACAACCATTTGAAGGGAGAATAGTTTGCTTTTGGGGTGTTAATTTTTATTTAATTTATTTTTGTTTTTTTAAAAGAATTTCTTGGTATGAAATTCGAATTGTATGACAATTAGAGATTAGACTGTATAGAAATTGAAATCTACACACACTATACTCATAGTCACGCAATGCTGATGTTGTTAATATTAATAATTTGAGAATAAAGTATAATAATAATAATAATTTGAACGGTAAATGGTCTTTAGATTTAATCACCATTGGTAGCACGATTTACTGTAATTATTTTTTCCCCAGTTGGTCAGAACAAACGTGGCAGGACTTGTTACTTGCATGCTCAGATGACAATATCCGGTGAAAATTATTACTTATTATCATATATTCCAAGACGTAGGCTAGAATCTGTTATTACTAAAGGATTCACACCGGTGCCGTGACTTATGGTTACTTTTCAAGTCATGTCGGATAGATCGTATTTATGAGTTGAATGCACATGAGTTGAACACCACCACAAAGTCTTTATTACGAGTGGGAATCTCAATTTTCTTTAAGCCCCGAGTTTCCGAGTTGGGGGCGTGTCAATGAGAAACATGGCGGAATCCATGGATGCAACGTCTGTAGTTGATGGTAAATTTTTGTTTAAATTGATAGTTTAGTTGTCCTATAAACTTAAATTGGTCATGTTCTTGTTACGCAGCTAGTTAATGAAATCCAACAGTAAAAAATGCTTCATTTGCCACCATTGGTTGGAAAAATCTTTTGACTTTGCCATGTTATGTTTTAAAATAATATATTTAAAACGCAAAAACACATTTATGGCGAATTCTTTGCCTTCATTTTTCTAAATAAGCAGAGTTAACAGGACCCTGGTTGTACTTTTTTGTAATTTATTTAAAAGGAAGGTTACACCGCCATCTTGTGCCGACTAAACTGACTTGAACGCACCTGACGTCGTAATTACGACTTGTCAACTCGTACGAACGTCCCAGGAGGAACATGAAGCAAGCAGCCTGCACACGATACTCCTCAGTAACCATTAGATTATCCTCGCTGGAGACGTGCCAGACCTACAACCAAAACCAAGGAAGATAATTCGAGACAGGGGCGAGAAGGTACGATAGGAGACAGGACAGGAACGGGGAGACAGAGGAGAGGTTAGTAACGGGGGAAATGGGGAAGGGAAGAAGGGAACAAGAAGAGGAGAGGAAGAGAAGGTTATAACTGCAGCCTGGAGATCTCCAATAATGGAGGTTGCGCGCGGGCGGGGGGCAGTGGCGCTGGGGTTTGGCTCGGGGCCGGGGGGAGGGGGGGGCGTGGGGGGGAGGCGGGACTCCACTCCAAAACGGGGTGGGAGCTCCAAAATAGGGCGTGGTTTCCTCCCATTGGCAGACAGGCACATGACATGCATGCGCAATTTTTCCCCCAATCCACTTCAGTGCAAACTCCGCCCCACAGCTGATTCTAAATTTTTTATTGGTTGTGTCAATTAAAGTGTATATTTCCTACACTATGCTACAAAAATGCTAAGCCCTAAACCTACCCCATACCTGACCCTAACCTTAACCAGTGAAAGTGACTGCACGGCGGGATTGGCTCTGAATAGCATGGTAAAGAAAGTTGCAGTTCAGGAGAAAACAGTTAATAAGATTATGCGATATGAGATCGTTCCGTAACTCCCCAACCGGACCTCAACGGACAATGGCACCTTTTTAGTTACACCCAGCGTCACTACCCCCTCCTACCCTGCGAATTTCGAGCCGGGCGCCCCGTGCTTAGAACAAAACGATTTAGATAAAAGCGTTCCACTGCACTGCAGCTGGGACAGCTAGCGGGAGAGCTCGGGGCGTGGATTCCCGTTAATATCATGAACGCAGAGTTCAAACTCCACAGTCCAAACAACACTGGACACGAGCTGGGCTCTGCTCTCACGGCGAATATTTATTTATATGCAATTTTATTTTAAATGAACTAGAAGAACAATGTTAATTTTATAAAATTTTTATTTTGAAATGTAAGGGTCAATAACAATTGCGAAGCCAGAGCCAAATGGTAAAAGTCTTTACGTGTGAGACCCCGCACCATTTTGGAGGTTTGCCCACTTTTGGAGAGATAGGTCTGCGTTTTAGTTATTTATACCTACTTGGATGGGGAAAAGCAGGGGAAGGGGGAAGGAAAAAGAGACACGGGGAATTCCGCAAGTAGTAGTAAACGGCAATCGCAGGTTTTTTCAAACAGGAGTGAGATGCCGGGGCCGGACAACCCACAAAGGGGCAAAATTTACGGACTCTGCAGCTTTCTTTTTTTAAACTAAGGCCCCCCCCCCCCCCCCCACAATCCTTGGGCTCTTACCCTTTTTAGTGAATTAGTGAAACCAAGTGCCAACCAATAATAAAACAATAATAAGCTTTGATTTTATAAAATTAAAATGATCACAAAGCCTCCAGAAATTAGCCCCACTTACTTCTATTATAATGGTGAGTTCTAATGTCAGAAATATTGAATGCTGTTGATTGAGCTTGTAATGAACCCGACATGTAAATCGCTGTGCTCTTCCTCAATTCCAATATACAATGATATCAGGTGGCAGATCACTGTTTGCGCTTCCATTGGTATTTGCCATATTGCAACGCTGCTCATTTGCATAAATTTACCTTTGCTCAGCTTTGCAGCTTAGCCAGTGATTACTTTCTCTGAGTCACCTGCTCTCTGAAGCTGAATGACTGCAAGGTTTTGTTTTTGTTTTTTTACTCCAAATAACCGTTAGTGCAAACACCACCTCAGTATTATGGTGTTGAATGTTAATCATGCTAATATTTAGCCAGTGCTGTTTCACCCATATGTGTGTACTATAGCATGTATTATGTTTTCAATGTATATTTTCAATTAAAATTGTCTTTTACTGAAGGTCTCACTTATCTCTGTGCATCTATGGCATGTGTCTGCAGAGTCCCAATCTCAATCATGAAGCAAAAGTAATACAAGCAAAGCATGTGGCTTCATGCATTCACCTGCTTTTCACAGCTCTCCTGGTCGCCACATTAAAACTGCGCACATTCCTCTTTTTAAGTTGCCATACTGACACGTTATGTGGTAGATATCCACACTGTTTATTTGTCATCAGATTCATACCAGGAAGCTCAGTTTTTTGTGGTGTATATCACTTTATCTTCATCACATCCTTCCACTGTTCATGCTTGGAGTGAAACTGACTTTCAAACTTTTTGGGGGGTTGTTTATAGTTACAATATGGTAAATGTCATGGTCACTGGTCAGCATGCATCCCATGCATATTCCAGTACTTTTTTAAGATGAGATGCTTAAAAAGAAAAAATCTCAAGGGAACTGTTTCCACAGCAATTATGTTTTGTTTATACATAAACATTGAACCATGATACTGCTTCCTCTTTCATTTCATCCATAAATGGAAGCATTATCACTAAACTATTGTTCCTTACTAAAGCTCCTCCCTTTATGGTGCATACTGTGTAACCTGATTGAAGCACATTAGAAACGTCCTCTGCATCAACACACATGTGGTGCCTCAAAGTCTTGTGAGCTACGGACTTAAATTGCATTTTTAGCACTTTAGAGCAATTTTGGCAAAAGTGTTTTTCATCAAGTGAACTCTTAGCCACCAAGCAATAACAACATATTTTAAAAGCTCAGAGGCGAATGCTTTTGTCTTGTGAACATTTTTTCATTTAAATTAATAATAGATATGAGAAACTAATAACTTGATATAATGTAGATGTTAACAGACCAAATTTAAACAGTCCAACTGTGACTGCAGGTATATTCAGGTTTTTGTTTTCATTGAACCTATTCATCCCAGCAGTACCAGTGGTTTTGCCTTTTATACTGATCTGTTGGTCTGTATGTAAGAAATGTGTTTGCTAACCTCTGGCGCTGCAATGAAGCCGTTCCTTTTATAACACACTTGCAAATCCACACTCTGCACTATGCTGTTAACGCACCTTTGTTTTATGTTTTGTCATTTTAATTTATCTTGAGGCCCCCCGATTGAGAACCACTGTGGTAGGCTGTATTGCTTGTTTGTTGTTACGTGTGTGTGTGTGTGTGTTTTTTTTTAGATGTACTTTTACACTTTATAAACTGTCTTGAGCTTTGAAAAAAATGAATGTATCATTGGTGGTGGTACTAGTTGTGGTAGTTTTGTCCATTCCATGGCTTGTCATGTGATGTAAATATGGCTGCGCCCATGAGGGGGCGACCTGCTCAATGCAGAATAAAATAGCTGTTTCTAGAAAATAGATGTGTAGTCTTCATGACATTAACACACTTTTAATTATATTTATCAAAAGTGCTGTTCTTTGTGTGAAATATTTCTGTAAAAAATGACCTATTGCACCTTAATAACGGTATTTTCAGCACAGAGTTTTTATGAGTAGTTTCTGTAATCTTGGGAAATACGTGAGAAACTACAGGTCATTTCACTGCAACAGCTTTTTAGCAGAGTATGGCACAATCTTTTGACCATGGAAATGTTGTAAGAGTCAGACCTAAATATAACTAACGACCACCCTCTTGACTTGTGAGTGCATTCGCTCTGCGCTCGTGTGAGAAGAGAGAGCGCGCGGTCCTTCAGCAAGTGTCACACCAAAACAGCTACAAGAAGTTGAGCCGTGAAAGATGGAGGTATGAAATCATTTACTGTGCTTGCGCTTCAAACTCTTTGTTGTTGCGATTTTTATTTTTTTTTCAAACTTTGCAAGTTTACTTCCTTTACTGCTCATACGTTGTCTGCTGCAGAGTAAACAGAAACTACATTTCAGTCCATGAGATGCAACGAGATGATTCAAGATGGCAAAGCATCAATCTTTATAGATGTCATTTTTGATTATACAGTGGGTTCCAAAATTATAGTGAAAAGCTTGTGTTTTGATTTTTTTCTATTGAATAATTTTTCATTACAAATGATATTGAGTACAGATTTTGAAAAAAAACATAATTTAATTAACATACATTAACATTTCAATGTTTTGTATTGGTTTGTCCCTTTGCTTTAACGCCAACAGCACTAAAGCTGCATTAACTCCACACTTTTGTGTAAAACTTTATGTTTGTTAGCTTAAATAGTTAAATATGCCTTCTTCGATTACATCATAGCATTTCTAAATCCTCAAACTTTTACTTCCAGATTCAGGCTGCATTTTGTATCTCAGATTTTGTGCTCTCAGAATTTTCGACTCCACTGTATGCATAATATATTTATACATTATATCGTTTTTAATTTAACATACATGTTTGGGTTAAATTAGTTATTGTTCGTTTAACCTGTTTAATGCATATTTTTTGGGGCAAATTAATTAGGGTTTAAAATACGTGTATTGTCAAGGTTAAGAGTTGATAATGGTTTCCACATAATAATATTCTTGGCAATGTCATATGTGAGTTTGGAGTCAGTGGGTAAAAGATGAATAAAGCATAGCTGTGGTTATGTAATTCACATTGGCCAAGCCACCTCTAAACCTCCATCGATCATAATTCACATAACCTTGTTCGCAGAGGCTGCTATCATCACTAGCGGTTTTGTTATTGTGTTTGTGCCATTGACTCTTCGAATTGTGTTTGACCAGTGAATCCTTTTGCTTGGACACTGCCTCCCTTACAAGTCTTAAGTTAGAAAGAAAGTATAAGTGGAATGACAGCAAGCTAACTGACACAGGAAGTGGTGTAACCTCATTCATACCTCATTAAAATGGCGGGGTTGGATGGTGGACCCACGTGCTTGAGTTTGTAGGTGCATGTATGCTTTGGTTTGCAGATAGGAGGTTTTTTGACAACTGATTCCAGCATACAGTTTGTGATTATTTGATTAATTGAGTGGCTGAATGCTCTAATCACTTTTTTTTCTGTCAGTGAATATTTTGAGTGCCTATAAATTTACAACAACTGGCATACAAGTAGACAACCTTTTTGAAGAGCTTTGACAACTTGGACATTTTGAGTGCAACTGACCTGTGGGCAAATTATGTGAATTTTTCCATAGGTTTCTGTGTGTTTTTTTTACTGTGTCCTATATAGCCTCTGTATATATTATGTTCCACTAAAGCTGCCATATATCATTAAGTAGCTTTGCAAATATAACAATAATAAATAATTATATTATTTGAATAAAATTTCTGAATATCAATTAAGTGATTGTTTGAGTTGGACATACCATAATAAATGCCTAAAAATTCAACAGTTAATTTGGTTTAAAAATGTATGCATATTAAGTTTTTTTCATGGATGTTTCAAGAAATTATTTGACTAACAAATTATATTTTAAAGATATAAATTTTGTAAAATTTCAGTCAAAATATTAGAGAAAGGAGAAATTCAACTGATCAGTTTCAAGAACTACAATTGTTACACATTTCATATCAGTATTTGTAATTCATCTTCATGTGAAAAATATGCTATGCAATTCTTTCGCAACTTTTGTTCATGCAAATGAGTCAACAACTGAAAACATCATCAACAAAGTCACTCATCAACATTTATAGTGTTCTATAATTGGTTCTTTATCATGTTAGATGTTTGTTATAATTACTGATCGTGCAGACTGAGGCAACAGTGTGGCGTTACACAATATTATAGCAGAATTATTTAAACTTAAAATAATGTGCTGCTGCTTCTTGGGAAGTGACAGAATAACACAGAAAACACCTGAATGTGCATGTGCTTCTGTTGTCTGGTTCGGAAAATTACGTTTGTGGTCAGGAGAATTCTTTGTTTACTCAGATATGCAAAAAATTTATTAAAAAAAGGGACAAAATAAATGGGTTTCTCAACTCATTTTAGGGGAAGTCGTGCCCTAATGGTTAGAGAGTCGGACTCGTAACCCAAAGGTTGCGGGTTTGAGTCTCGTACTGGCAGGGATTGTAGGTGGGGGGAGTGAATGTACAGCGCCTTCAATACCACGACTGAGGTGCCCTTGAGCAAGCCACCGAACCCCCAACTGCTCCCCGGGCGCCGCAGCATAAATGGCTGCCCACTGCTCCGTGTGTGTGTGTTCACGGTGTGTGTGTGTTCACTGCTGTGTGTGTGCACTTTGGATGGGATAAATGCAGAGCACTAATTCCAAGTATGGGTCACCATACTTGGCCACATGTCATGTCACTTTCACTTCAAGTGGCTGAAACAAACAAAAATGTTATTATGATAGTCAACTTTTGCATACTTTAATTCAGAGGAACCATTCATGAATACATTCTGAGCTGAGCCACTTTTAAAGAGATGATTTAATTCCTGCCTTTAAAAAAATGTATCTTGGCTGCTATAGGAGTTGTGAAGACTGGATTGACTGCGTTGAATGCATGTCTGTTTTGCAGCTTTGCGTTCAGTCATATTGACTCTCAGAGCACTGTACCGCGTGGACTTCTGGATATTTAAGTTGATTATCTCTTGAATGTCAGCTATGTGAGCATGTGGGTCAGTGTCAGTCCCACCTCGGCAGCTGTTAGGGCAACTAACTCTCTTGTCTGAGCTGTGCACAACCACACAGCGTGTTCATAGATGAGACAGAGAGATTTGGAGAAGGGAAATGTTATTGCAACATAACATTAACTGACTACAACAAGCTTCCTCCCGAAAAAGCTTGTATATTTATTTTGTTCTTTGTACTTGATAGTGTTCTGTGCATTTAGGAGAGCAATCCTTCATTACCTCATAGAGAACTTGCTTAACTTTGTGCTGGAAGACTGTGAGAGCATATGGGTGTGAACTTGTCAAAAACAATTCAGGGACATGACTTCATTTGGAGTATTAGCAAGTGATGTAAATGTTCAGTGCAGGACACAATATCCATGTCTTTTCCATGCCATGATTCAAAACAGTTTGGTTCATAGTTGTGTCACTGTCAGGTAACTCTCCATTCCAACCAAACAGACCTTTCAGATGTCAGATAATGCCAAGTGGAGAAAGGTTGTCCCGTCACAGGAAGTGGATGTCCGTGCTGTAGATGGAGTCATTGCATACTCCTGGAACACTGTGTGATTGATTCAAGACCTGGACCCTGATGGGATCTGGGTGTGAGGTGGAGTCCGTCATCATAACTCACTGACTCACACCAGAGTGTTTTGCGAAGCCTCGACTTTTCCAGCACACCATCCGCTCCAAGTATTCTGAGCCAGAATATGAAGTCATAGTACTGGGGCACTTTTGGATAGAGATCACTCTACAGGAACGTGATTGTCTTTGAACTCTGCTGCCTTTAGTAAAGAAACGGTGACTTAAGCCATACTCTATACAAGTGCAAAAATGTGGTCTTTTTGCACTTTGATTACTGTGGTAGGGGTTGCTCCAATTGATCGGCTACCCGATCAATATCGGCGATAATCACTTGGGTCGTGATTGGCGTCTCTAAAAAAAGGCGATCTTCAAAAAAAACGATCTCAAGCTGAGCGCGCTGCCGTGAGAGGTTAGGGATGTGTCGTGTGATGTGTCTATTTACACCAATTTAGCAATGTGAATGGTTTGTGTGTTTTGGGAAAGCAATTTTTTGATTTAGCTTTGTGTTAATTAAAGCTTATTTTTTGCCATTTTTCGTTACAAACTAAAAATGACATGGAAGGACGACTCGGATCATCCCATTATGTGCAGAAAGAAGGGGGACACACGTCAGATAGCGAGTGTATTGTAGGGCTGGACAATAATTCAATATAAATATGTATCAAGATATAATTTTTTTCAATAATGGTTATATGATTTTTAAACACATTTCCGATCTTTCGATATACATTACCCGTTCCAATACATTGATTTATTTGTGGTGTTTGATTTTGTTGAATAAACATGAGCACTGCAGTTTCAAAATCATAACACGGCGCGGATGTTTTATATGAATGTATCTCTGAAGAGAAAGGACTGTCTTCAGTTGGCATTTCATTTGATCTGATAAAGTAGCTTTCATGAGCGGAGCTGCTTTGATTACAGTCATTACTGGAGAAACCGCTAGTTTTACCACTCTAAAAGCGCCTCCTGCTGGCAGAGAATGACTTTTCATTTTAAATAAGCCCGTCTCCAACAACATTTTTTGTTGTTGTTCAATTTTTTTGTTATCTGCAGCGACTCGGAGCACTTTTCAAACCCTTTTTTCCGGCTGAAGCACATTTGTTTCAATCTATAAGAATAAGCAGCATCCTAAGAGTAAAAGTTTTGAACAGTAGATTTTATGTTTTGTTTTTGAGAGAAGTCTCTTATTCTCACCAAGTCTGCATTTTATTTGATCCAAAGTACAGCAAAAACTGTAAAATGTTGAAATATTTTTACTATTTAAAGTTGCTTTCTATTTGAATAGATTTTAACATGTAATTTATTCCTGTGATCATACATAGCTAAATTTTCAGCAGCCATTACTCAATTTTTCTGTGTCACATGATCCTTCAGAAAATCATTCTAATATGCTGATTTGCTGATTATCAATATTTAAAACAGTTGAGTACATTTTTTTTCAGGATTCTTTGATGAATAGAAAGATCCAAAGATCCAAAAGATCCAAAGATCCAAAGCTCAGCATTTATTTATTATTTATTTATGACCGAAATTAAGAAATATATCGTGATATCAATTTTGGCCATATCGTCCAGCCCTAGTGTAGTGGTACAGGCCAGGTACACAGAGCGACAGAGAGGGACAGGAGAGCCCGATTTAAACGCAAGCGCGTTGGTTAAGGTAGGAAGACACTGCAATTTGTTGCAACATCGGTCCCCTCAGAGAGAGTCTTCTCAAAAACAGGACAAATAATCACAGAGAGGAGAAATCACATCAGCACATCCATGCTGAGGCATCTGATATTTCTGAATGCCAACCTGCACTAAAGACTAAAGTGTTATTATTAAAGTTTTATTAAAATGTTAAATAATAGTATCTGTGTATTTTTTTGTAACAAAACAAAGCATAAAAACAAGGCTTTTATGAAAACACTGAATAAAACACAAAGTTCTTTATGAACCGCAGGATTGCTTGTAATAAAGATTTAAATGCAAAAGGAACAGCCACGGATCAGTAGTGGACTCCTGTGTGAAAGCTGCTTCCCCTCTTACAAGAGTCACCTAAGAGGGGAATTCCCCCCATTTTCAAAAATGAAATTCAGGCCCTGAATAAATGTCTAAAAATCCTGATTGGAGTATCATTGTAAATAGTTATAAATGATCAAAAAGAAGGCTTTAAAAAGATCGGTATCAGTGATCGGTATCCGCAGATACTGCTTTCTGTGATCGGCCTCAAATATCCTGATCGGAGCACCCCTGGGTGTAACAAACCACAAATGTCGGTGCCGTTATTAACCAAGAGTGTTATTCAGGTCACTAGCTGTATACATATAGACATTTAGCTAACTTTAACTAAAGAGGTCAAGGTTTGGCTAGTTAGCATGACCCAGCTAGCCCCTGTTGGTAGATCTTTTTCTATTGACTGCTATTTAAAAGTTGCTGTGTATTCTGATTAAACTTTTTTTTTTTGCAAGGAAATATAAATTGTAAATGTTATAGATGTTTTGCAAGGTGATCAATTTTTTTTTATTATTATTCTTTTTTTATTGTTTTATTCTTTTTTTCATTTTTCATTTTAAACTCTTAAAAAGGATTGTTTACCTAAAAAATACAAATCTGTCACAGTCACCTGTGTGACTTTCTTTCTTCTGATTAATGTCTGTGTTTTTTTTTTGGTTTTGTTTTTTTAGAATGGAGGTCAATGGTCAGAATCATGGCTGCTTCCTCATGTCCTCGTGTCCCACTTTGACACAACAGATTCTTTGTGGGGCACTAATAAGATTCTTCTTTTTTTTCTTCCACTGCCTGGGTCACAGTCAGCAGTGTGTACTAGTGGACTTCTAAAATGAGGAGCATGTTTGGGGTGATTAATGTACCAGTCACATTTGATGTTTTCACAGTTTGCGTTAAAGGCAGGTGGCACACCATATGCAAAACGGCACTTATTATAATCATATTTTTGTATGGTTACTCATATTAATATAGTATTTATAAATACCAGGTCACATCAAAGGCTCACTACTGATCAAAAGTTTAGGGTCGGTAAGATTTTTAATATTTAAAAAAAAGTTCTATGGCATTTCTTGACACAAAGCTGCAGTAAAAACAGTAATATTGTTATATATTGTTGCTTTTTTTTTTACTTTTTTTTTCTTATTTTTTTTTTATGTATCTTAAAATTTCATTTATATGATGTTTTATTAACAAGGTTCGGGAGGAGCACAATCAGATAATCAATCAATTCAGAACATGTAGAGCTTGTTAGTTAATCACCTTAACTAGCACAATGCATATATATATATATATATATAATTTATATATATATATATATATTAGATATATATATACAGTGGGTAAGGAAAGTATTCAGACCCACTTAAATTTTTAACTCTTTGTTATATTGCAGACATTTGATAAAATCATTTAAGTTAATTTTTTTCATCATTAATGTACACACAGAACCCCATATTGACAGAAAAACACAGAATTGTTGAAATTTTGCAGATTTATTCAAAAAAGAAAAACTGAATATCACATGGTCCTAAGTATTCAGAACCTTAGCTGTGACACTCATATATTTAACTCAAGTGCTGTCCATTTATCTTCTGATCATCCTTGAGATGGTTCTACACGTTCATTTGAGTCCAGCTTTGTTTGATTATACTGATTGGACTTGATAGGAAAGCCACACACCTGTCTATATAAGACCTTACACCTCACAGTGCATGTCAGAGCAAATGAGAATCACGAGGTCAAAGGAACTGCCTGAAGCGCTCAGAGACAGAATTGTGACAAGGCACAGATCTAGCCAAGGTTACAAAAAAAATTCTGCTACACTTAAGGTTCCTAAGAGCACAGTGCCTCCATAATCCTTAAATGGAAGACGTTTTGGGACGACCAGAACCCTTCCTAGAGATGGCCGTCCGGCCAAAAATGGCTACGGGGGAGAGAGCTTGGGGAATGAGAGGTAAAGAAGACCAAAGATCACTGTGGCTGAGGCCCAGAGATGCAGTCGGGAGATGGGAGGAAGTTGTAGAAAGTCAACCATCAATGCAGCCCTCCACCAGTCAGGGCTTTACGGCAGAGTGGCCCGACGGAAGCCTCTCAGTGCAAGACACATGAAAGCCCGCATGGAGGACTACAAGATGGTGAGAAATAAGATTATCTGATCTGATGAGACCAAGATAGAACTTTTTGGCCTTAATTCTAAGCGGTATGTGTGGAGAAAACCAGGCACTGCTCATCACCTGTCCAATACAGTCCCAACAGTGAAGCATGGTGGTGGCAGCATCATGCTGTGGGGGTGTTTTTCAGCTGCAGGGACAGGACGACTGGTTGCATCGAGGGAAAGATGAATGCGGCCAAACACAGGGATATCCTGGACGAAAACCTTCTCAGAGTGCTCAGGACCTCAGACTGGGCGAAGGTTTACCTTCCAACAAGACAAATACCCTAAGCACACAGCTAAAATAACAAAAGAGTGGCTTCACAACAACTCTGTGACAACAACTTCTTGAATGGCCCAGCCAGAGCCCTAACTTAAACCCAATTGAGCATCTCTGGAGAGACCTAAAAATGGCTGTCCACCAACGTTTACCATCCAACCTGACAGAACTGGAGAGGATCCCCAAATCCAGGTGTGAAAAACTTGTTGCATCTTTCCCAAAAAGACTCGTGTCTGTATTAGATCAAAAGGGTGCTTCTGCTAAATACTGAGCAAAGGTCTGAATACTTAGGACCATGTGATATTTATTTCAGTTTTTCTTTTTTAATAAATATGCAAAAATGTCAACAATTATGTGTTTTTCTGTCAATATTGGGTGCTGTGTGTACATTAATTAGGAAAAAAAAATGAACTTAAATGATTTTAGCACATGGCTGCAATATAACAAAGAGTGAAAAATTTAAGGGGGTCTGAATACTTTCCGTACCCACTGTATATAGCCAATCGCCCACGACAGTTTTCCGGCATCCCTCCTCCACCCCAACTCCTCACTCTTAACTATTCTCATCCCAGATTAGGGATGGGGGAGTTCTCTGGGTTCGGGCTATATTCCGAGCTCGGAGCCCTCCCTCTGGACAGCATGCCAAATATGCTTACTGTTTGCTCAATCTGATTATATGCAAGTGTGAAATCGTAATACTGTGATGGCAAAGCTGAATTTCAGCAGCCATTACTCCACAGTCAGTGTCACACGATAATTCAGAAATCATTCTAATTTGCTGATAATAGTGCGCTCAAGAAATATTAATCATATTATAAAACTTGACGACAGTTGATGCTGTTCATTTGATGAGTGAAAAGTTCAAAAGATTAGAATTAAAACAGAAATATTTTGAAACATTGTAACGGCTAACTTGCACTTTTGATCAGTTAAACAGCATTGCTGAATATAAAAGTATTAATTTCTTAAAAATCTTACTGACCTCAAACTTTTGAATGGTGGTGAAATTAATGTTACAATAATAAAGTAAAGCAGCTTTAATATGTAATTACTAACTGTTACAAACTGAAATTGGGGCTTTTGCTTCTGTAAAGTGTTACTAAAAATGTAATTCTTTACAAATGTTTAATGTCAGGTTACAAATTATTTATCTAATTTTAATTGCCTTTTGATATCGCTTTCAAAATTTTGATGTGGCTGAAGCAGTTGAAGAGGAAACGCAGACAAAATACCCCTGAGTCTCTCTTAGATGTTTTTTTACACATAACTGCTCCCACACTCCTGATGGCCTTAATGAGCTGATTCTAGCTCCAGCAGTGCAGTTAAAAAGTGAGTATGTCATCATGATCATGCCTCTGTTTTGGAGATGAAGAAAGGCTCATGCTGAATTGATTATTTTTGTTGCTTTGTTTACTCACCCTGTGTCATCTGACTGCTGCCAACTCTTGTAAAGATAAAGTAAGCTTTGGAACGAATCTGTCTTTTGTTGCTTACATGGTGTTTATTAAGGTAGTAAAATTGTTGGAGAAATTATTAGTGACGATTGCAGCAGTGATGTCATCTTCAGGGGTCATCTCTGCAGGTGTGTGTTAAATGTGTGCAAAGGCACAGCTGTGGGACACACACACACACACCCTTAACCACCCATAGTCACACACACAAATGTTGTAAATCTCACCACCCACTGGGTCTCAAGGGAAGAGCTGGCCACACCCAGCCTTAAATGAGTAGTAATGAGCTCAATGCCCTGTACTTAACATGTGAGCATGTGCATTAAACCTTTTAAAAGTAAAAACAACACCATTTGTCATTTATGTTCAATTTTTAAAGAAATCGTTCACCCAGATATAAAAAGGTGCTGTTTATTTACTTACCCTTGGGCCATTCAAGTCGTAGGTGTCTTTCTTTCTTCAGTAGAACAGTAAAGAAAATGTTTAGCTGAACCCATAGTCCTTGGTGATCTATAATATAATAAAGTCCATGGGAACCATCACTTGGATTAAAGTGAGCAACAACAGTGTCAGTTCACATACGTGTACGTCATTACCATGAGCTATTTTTATTTTTTTTGCATATTATGTTCACATGGACCATGGTTTCAGCTAAAAATCTTTACCGTTCTACTGAAGAAAGAAAGTCACCTGCATCTTGGATGACATGAGGGTGAGTATATTAAGAGCAAATTTTCAGTTTTGGGTAAAATATTCCTTTCTCTGTAAAATATTCCCACAGAGTAGAGCAGAAATACACATGCTAACAATGCCATTTTATGTTTATATTTGCATATTTACTGTAATACCATTTTTACTTGCTGAATCTTCAAAAATCTGATTATAGAGGGGAACTGGATGAAGGAAAAGATCAGTGTTTTCTCAGTTGCTGTTGTTACAAAATGGCAAGCATGCTGTTATGTTGCATTTCAGGCATGGGAGCTCCACTCTGGGAGCGGTTCAGTCTCTGGGGCAGGTCCTCATCATCTTCCCATGTTGTTTTTGGCAGTTAGCATAAATTTGTCAATTTGTCAGTGACACTGAGAATTTCTGTGAATGTTTCTTGGGGGTCACACTGGAGAATGTTTTCTCAGGCTGGAGTTTGAAGTGAGCTGGGAGACAAAATGCACGCCTATCTGCATGATATGGGCTTAACTGCTTGAATATGTTTCTGTTATGAGTAATTTCTACTCAGAAACATAGAATATCAAAATCTGAGGGTTGCACTGATATATCAGTGAAATGCCTAGATTTAAAATAGCAATAAGCTATTTCATAGAACAAGCTTTTTTTCTGTCCATCTTGGGCACTAAATAGGGCAAATGATGGCATGATGGAATGCTTTTATCTTAAAGAGGACTGGATCTAGTGGAGCTGGAACACATGAGCAGCAGACACGGGCAAGACTGAGAGCAGTGCAGACAGTGCAGAAGATTTTTTTTTTAAATAGAGGCCTGAATGCATCAAGGTACCAGGTATATACCAGGTCTTATTTGGCTATTTTACTAAGCAGCTGGCTGTCATGTATTTTTTTTTATGAGAGGCTACCAGGCTCTCATAGACACCAACGCAAGAAGTTTTAAAAAATTGTAGTTCTGTGTTAGCTTGACATATTTGCGTGTAGAATTTGAAGATTCAGGTTCAAATCCCAACCTAATATATTTATAAGTATTATAAAAGTATATTAAAACATTAATTTATTTCAACTTAATATTGAGTAACATACATTTCACACACAACTTTGCCAGTTGTCTGTTTTTACTTTACTTTAGACAGTAAAGCATTGCACATGAGCAACTGAGCAACATACAGTAGGCAGTTGTCACTCCATTTCTATCATGAATCAGTGTTTTTGAATCTAAGTTTGGTAGTCATTCATCGTTTGATTTTGATCATTAACTCTTTTGAGGGCGAAATGACATGCATGACCCCCTCATACAGTAGTCTTTTGTTTTGTTCTGTCAAGATGAAACTGGTGTTTTTTGAATTGTAATCGTTTCCGTGAATAATTAACTGACTTGCTTTCATAAAGACAGTCACTTGTTACAATCTACGAACTCTTAACTAATTGTGTATATATAATAATACACTCTAAAAAATGCTGGGTAAAATAAAACCCAGCGCTGGGTTAAAAAGGGACAAACCCAGCAGTTGGGCTGTATGTTTGATCCCACTCCTCCATGGGTTTAACCCAATTGCTCAGTGGTATTGGCTTTCTATGTACCAGCAATTGGGTTGTTTTTACCCAGCATTTTTTAGAGTGTACAATTTATAATAAATAAAACATTAGATTTAAAAAATATAATTGCGACAGCCATTGATCATCATGCATTTTCAATTAATGGAAAAGAGTAGATTTAACATTTTAGGATGACAACAAATTTTTTGTTTTAAATATAAATTTTTGAACCTGCAAATTGTGCAACTTTATTTAATCAAAAAGTTGCATTCATAATAGCTTTGCTGGTTTGAATAGAAATGACGCTTCTGATTTTATACTCTTGGCTTGCTCAAGCACCCTTCCAGTTTTTGACTTGTCTTATATACTTCAGTTTATCTTAAGTTGCCATTTCAGAAGAAAGACATTTCTTTGGTTTAGAAGTTCATGAGGTTGAGTAAATAAGACAAAACTGTCATTATTTATTGCATTTATTCCATTGGATTATGAAAAAAATGCTATGCTGTGTAATATTTCTGTGACTCATACCAAAATCCAGAAAAGAATTAGCTCTTCTTTCAATGTTTTTTTTGGAATAAATTACACACTTCAAACATGGACTTTGAAACAGTTGTTTACAAGTTTCTAAATAAGGACTGCAATTACCACAAGGATTTGAGTTTTATGTGCTTAATGAATCAGACAGTATGTGGCAATATAGTTTCAAAATGTACATTTGACACTGTAATTTGTAAATGAAACCTTGAAGAAATAGCCTACAAATTGATGCCGTAACTCAATAGTATATTGAAATGTGGCCATTTAAATTCTCCATTGTTATGTTGCGGATGACATCCGGACATTCGGCATCATTGTATGTGATGAATCTGAAAATTCCAAGCTGCTGTTTCATAAAAAAAAATATCATCATCATCCATTTTACTGTCCTGCTGTGGCCCCCTCATCATTGTATAAACAACATCCTGTAAGATATAGACTGCATGCAGCTTAGTGTTGGAAGGTTCCCACAAAGCTCTGAGACTGAACGCCTTGACAACAAACAGTTTTAGGGCCTCAGCCCTAAAATACCACATTCTGCAATCACTTTTGAGAAGGCAGCACTGGTTTCCATTCACTGATAGTGAGAGTGCTAATGGTCATAGATGGAGGCCTGTGGATGGAAGAGCCTGAGACAGGGATGATAACAGCGGGCTAAAGTCATAGCCGACTGAGCCCGTGTCCCCATGAGGCCAGTTGCATGGCTCAAAAAGCACTTTCTCAAAGATTTTCTTTGAAATACGCTCTTTTGCGTATCACTGTGCTCAAATGAGCATTCACGACTCTTGTGGTTTCCTGTGGTGAAATACAAGACATTTTCTCAGCCTCACTGTGGAAGTCAGCATTACATACCTTATTTTTTACTAGACATTTTTTTTACTAGAAGCTTTAAAAAGTCAAAGCTGGACTAAAATTCTCAAATAGAGGGTGTTGCTTTGCCCGTTGCAATATTGTGTGTGTTTTTATACATTTTTAAGAAAATGTGTTATATATAAAAGTGGCAGGTGTTTTTACAGTTAATAAATTGATTTGAGTGTTTTGCCATGGATTGTAATTCCATAGATTAATATTAAAAACAATATATCAAAAAAAAGGGGCCGTTCTCATTCATACACTAACATTTTTGTATTTCAGGAGCATTCTGTTGTAAAAAAGCGCTCTGTGGCTGAACTAGCTGGAAAATTCAGTTGTCCAATATCCCACATGACAGACGCTGAAGTGGTGAGGTTTCATATTATCCGAATATGATCACATCCTCTCTGCTTTCGCACTTGAACTTCCTAATTTGTCCCATCTCCTTTTTTTCTGGACTTTAACGCAAGGAAAAACTGCCAAAAGGTCGCTTGCTTCCCCCCTGATTTTGCTTATTATGTTTAATTATGTCTATGTTTCAATCTCAGCTTATTCTGCTCATTTTTTTCCTAATTCTATCCGGAAATAACAGTTAACACTCTTAGTTGTAGTGCTGGATAAAACTTAAGCAAGAATAAAACACTCGAATCGATAAATACAAGAATTAACAGTCTAGAAATTCGGACGTTAGGGATTTTTATCTCATAGCAAAAGTCGAATCATTGTATATTAAGCCTCTATATTGCAGTATAGTACATAACATATAAGTCTAAATGAATAACTTGGGTTACACAGCAAGTTTTCGTCTGATACGCTCGCTATGACATTAAACAGGAAGGTTATAATCAGGGGATATTCTTCCTAGGTTTATGAATATTGTAGGTTCTCTGGGCCCGTCACCCCACCATGCCGGGAACGAGCGAGGCATCGCCTCCCCCAGACTTCGTCCACATGTACTAGCGCCGCTTTTCTGGCGTGCGCGTCTCGTCCGACAACGAGTGGACGCGACCAGCAGGGAGAGACAAGGCGAGATATCCAAGGAATCACACAGAACCGAGCAGCCGGGGGGGCCTGGCAGTTCAGAGTGTGCACCTTTTGATGTCCCCGCTCCTCTGAGTGTTCAACGTCTGGGTAATCATTGAACCATCAAAGCTCTCTTCACGTAATCCCTACCTATGGCAAATCCCCTACTCTATTTCTCTCTCTCTCTCTCTTTCTCTCCTTAAACCACAGCAAGGAAAAAAATAGGGGCGTCTTAAATTAATGTGCTTAGCTTTTCCATCAAGACATGACAGATCTTTGCAAATTATCCCTTTGAATAGGTCACGGTTTCACAGTTCTTCCCAGCTACAGTTTTTCACTCGCTCCCCCTCTCTGCTTTTTTTTTCCTTCTCATTCCTCTTTTCATATTTTCTGGGGTTTCATTTGTCACTTGAACATTGATTTGAGAGCGCAATCCATTTTTGTTCACTTAAAAGCATTAATACTCACTAGGATTTGTCAGGGAGAGAGGAAGACGGCACTGTCTACTGAACGTCTTTTGTGATTGGAAAATTTTGCATGATTAATAACCTAACGACTGAAATGTGCTTTGACAGACACAATCCTCCTGTTTGATCTCAGCTGGCTTATACTGGGCTATGACGACATGCGTCAATCATTGTCAGTTTTTCATTATATAACTCTAGTTCTCATGCGTCCAGAGCGCATCGATTTGTTAAGTCTTGGGCATGGATTAATTTCAAACCAGTTTTTGCTTTCAGAAGATCTTTAATGCAAAGGATCTTTAGTTGAGATGGGTCTTTTGGGAAATTATATAGTTTCTTCAGATGTGAACGTCAGTGCGCAAGTTGGTTCACCCTGAAAATGAAAATTGCACTGCATGATTTAAAATAGATATTACGAAAAATGTTTATGCTGCTCTTTTCTGTACAATGAAAGTGAAAGAGGATACGTTTGTCAAGCTTGAAAGGAGGGGGAAAAGCACCATTAAAGTAACATAAAAATTGTCCATATGACTTATGCACTATTATACAAATCTTTTGAACAATAAAACTGCTTTGTGTTATGGAACAGATCAACATTTGATTATTCTTACACGACCGATTACAACTTTGTTGTCAGTAAGATTTTAATGTTTAAAAGAAGTTTCTTGTTTTATGCTCACCAAGGCTGATTTGGTGAATGATTTGATTAAAAATACAGTAAAAACAGTGATATTGTTACAACTTTAACAATTTACTGTTGTTCTAGGAATATATTTAAAATTTCATTTCTCTGCTCCAGGCTATCAGCGTCACATGATCCTTCAGAAATCATTCTAATATGCTAACTGCGCTCAAGAAATGTTTCTTACGGTATTACATTGTTGAAAAAAGTTGCGCTGCTAATCTTTTTGTGAAAACTATGATGTCTTTTGTTTTCGGATCTTTGATAATTGAAAATTCGAAAGTATTTATTTATTTTGGAAATATGAATCTTTTGAAACATTAGGCTATATATTTCTTTACTGTCAGATTTTTTGTGAATTACTTAAATTTCAGTCTCTTTCTTGTCATATGACTTTAGAAGATTTGAAATATAACGCACAATTCATATGATCTATGAATTTAAAGTTGTTGTTTTTTCCCCCATCTTACCTGATGTTTGTTCCACAGTTTGAAAGAAAGACATATGGGTTTGAAATGACATGAGGGTGAGTAAATGATGACAGAATCTTCATTTCTCGGTTAACAATCCCTTTAAGCAAATCAAATGAGTAATATACTTTAAAAAAAAATAGCAACATATTCATTGTTTATTACTGTATGACCCAAACCATTGTTCTCTTTGTTTGTATTTTCAGCATATGCTCAGCACTGACCTTTTGCACTGGGATTAAATTTGGGTCATATTGTGAATAAACCAAGACTCAGAACTAGACCAGCGGCTTTGTGCTGTTGTTCCATGTCACCCATGTGACTCATTTACCTCCGCAGCCCTCCTCCATCATGTGTCACACTGGCGTGCTTTCTGAAATTGCATTTTCCTAATCCTTCATTTCGAAAGCCATTCCCCCAAAACCGCAAGCAATTAGGATAACATCGGGCAAATTTATCAGCATTTTCAGCTTGAATATCTTACTGCGAAATGTGAAATAATGACACTGATTATTCATGAAAAGCTCATTTCAAACTGCATCTCTGTGTGTTTCGTCAGAATTATCTATCACGTCTGCTTTGAAGGTACAGTAGGTCCTGATGGTCAGAATCAGAAATGCTTAGTCTTAGCATGTCAAATATATTAGAATCAGAAATGTGATTTTAGCAAGTCCTATCATGTTCAATTATTCAAAAATCCATTTGCTGTGTTCATAAACTCGTTTCAAGGCATATTTCACCCAAAAATGAAAATTGTGTCATTGTTTTTAATTTTTCTTTCATGGAAAATTATCCAGAACCTATATTTCAAGTCTTCTGAAGCCATCTGATAGGTTTGTATGAGGAACCTACTGAAATTTGTCAAAGTTCTTGACTGAAAGACTGAAAATCTTTCCCTCAGATTTTGAATATATGCAAAAAAAATGCAGAATATGTGCAAAATTGTGTTTGCATATATTCAAATATTGCCTGAACAAGTTTTAGAATTGGCACTCACGTGTGTCATCATAGCTAAATATTCATGAATAATATTTAAAGATTGTCATTTAATAAAAGCTTCAGTTTCATTGTGTTCCCCATATGCAAATACATGTACAAATACAAAATACTGTATGTCATAAGAAGTAAAAACATATATGAAACTTATCAGAAATTGAAACAATTTAATTTATTAATATAAATGTCTAACCCAAACAAATGTGTATTTTTAGATACAAATGTTTATCCATCCTAAAGCCCATCAATACATGTTGATGTTATATATGAGTAAATATAAAAGATATACATGTATTTAAAAAAAATACAAAAACATATATAAACACATTTGTGCATATATTAATATATTAATGTAGCAACCAACACCACATTAAAAAAGTATAAAATGGATATTATTAACATACGTGCATATACAGGCTTTACCATGGGGATTTTATACAAATTATAAATGTCTGTATGTTATGTTACGTATAAATGGCAATGCCACTCTTGATATAGGCCAATATATGTCATATACAGTATTACATTTCCATATGGGCCTCAAAAAACTGAAGAAGACTTGGAATAAGCCATATGGACTACATTAATGATGCATGGATTAAAAGGTCTAAAGCTAAAATATCTGCTTAACATTAATGCTTTTTTGTATTTTCATCTAGTTTTGTGTTTCATAGAAGGAAGTAAGTCATAGAGGTTTGAAATGTCATGATGGTAAGTAAATGATGAGAGAGAATTCATTTTTTAGGGTCTGCGCCTTTAAATTGTTAGATGATCATGCTGGTTGATTAAAGCAGTCAGTATATTTGTTCATATTGCTAAACTGCCATTTACAAATGTCAATCACATGCTTGGCTCCATAAGTGCATCGATTGTGCGTTGCAAAAAGGAAACATACAGGCACACTGTTTGATGGACACAGGGCTTTGAATGGACCTGATCAATAAATGGGTAGAGAAAGATCCAGTTCCTTTTCCCTGTCTCGCCTCACAATAGGGAATCGCAGTATGTCTCCCTCAATATGAAAACAGTCCGCACACACAAAACAGCCTTTATCATCCTAACTCGACGACACAATGGCCCCGCTCTCCTCTCTCCACGCTGGCGACTCAGTGTCAGCTCTCTTCACTTCTCCCCCAAAAGCTGTTTCCAGCACCTCCCTGACATTTCCATAATCACTTCATCCGTGCGATGTGATCGGACTCGCATACAAAAAGGAAGACATTAGCCCCGATTTGAACTGCTAAAGCTTTGCCAGAGCGAAGGGGCTGTTTTGGGCAGATAAGAGGTTTTGGCAGGACAGCGACGGTGGAAAGCGGTGAAAACTCAACTCTACTGCACGCTAGCCCACTTATTATTACAGCTCCTGTAAGAAGGGCTGTTTTTCTTTTCTCAGACTTCATTTTATTACTCATTCCCGCATTTATTTTGTGAACGGGGCGGCACGGTTTCATTTCATTGTATTAATTCAAATCGTGCGGCTTGTGTCGAGGTGCGAGCGAAAATCAAAACAGGCTGTTTTCTGTCATCCTGGCGAGATGTGCTTTTTACGGTTGCCTCTGCTGTTCTGAATGAGTCAAGCGGTGTAGTTTTTCTTTTTTAGTGTTAAATCTTTAGATCTCGAGCGTTAAACACCGAACACATGCTGCTCGCCTTGAGAACTGCAGAACGTACTCTGTCGGAATATCAGAGTAACATGCTGAGCTCTTGTTTTTTGCTAATATTTTCAGTTCGTTGAATTTGATAAAGCTGTTGAGTCTTTAACTTCATGTGGGTTTTTTTATTCTCTACATGAAAAAATGTTCTCATATTGGCTTTGATTGCTTGGTCTAAACTTCCACTTTTGTTCCCTTTCCTATCAGGTTTCTTCACACTTTGAAATTTACATTTATTTTCACAAAACATCGCATAAATGTACTATTTTTAACAAAACATGTTTGTTTATCCAAGGGATACATCAGTAGCCTACCACATTTGCTTGAATACCAGTAGGCTATACAGTATTTGGATATTTGAACTAGGCCTGGGCGATAAAACGGTATAGATATTCGACGGTACACCTTCTTCAATAACGATATAAAAAAATGTCGATATAGCGCACGATATAGGCACGAGCTATGAGTGACGCAGACAGCACACACAAACATGAAAACATGCTGAATTGAGTGCTGTGCCTGACTGTGATGAGGAGATTGTGAATAAAAAAATGATATTAGCGAAATTTAAAAATAACATTTGCCCTTTGATGCAAAAAATAGTACATTTGAATGTTAGTGGGTCAGGGAGCGTCATCAGTGGAGCACGAGATGCGGTGACGTTGTCGTTTTAATGTTTTTGTTAGTCTAGCCCACGAGACGCAACGCTGCTGTGTTGCTGCTGCTGGGCGTTGTTCATTCCTCTGTATGCCCTGTGTTTTTTGTCAAATATTGGACAGAAATAATAGTACTCCAATGTTGTTAGAAATCTTATTACAGTTTAAAACCGAACCAAGCTCCCTTCCCACAGATGTCATATTCAGCGCTCATTTTCTTCTCGTCCGGTACCATCCACGGCGGCACTCGCGTCTCACAGAAGAGATGTAGCCATGCAAAGCTAAAACATTTTAAACTTTTAGAAAACACGTCGCGTATTTTTGTGGAGGTTTATTCCTTTTCACTGGGTCTCGTATGTTTTTAAAGGCAATCAGTGTGATGGGCGATTCGGCTCTTTATACTAAGTAATGCATAAATACGTGATGCTGTTTTGTTCATAATTGTTTATGCAATTTACGAAATTATATTTGATTTATATGAGTTCATTTAGACAATGCACGTTTTTCTTATAGACAGTTATTTCCTTGCGTTGACAATTTAATGTGCTGCATTATTTTGTTGCGCATCCGTGCTCTCCCTCACTGTGGCCGTCGCGGTGAACAAGGCCAAATCTTAACCTACTAAGTTTTTCTCTGCATATAACACATTAGAAATTAGATATTTGTTTAAATTGTATTTTGTGTTTGACTGTTAAAACCAAAAATATTTGTTGTTTGTCTCAATAAAATGGGTTAATTTAAAAATACAGTGGTTAAATTTAAACATTTTTTCTATTGCTCTTTGTTTTAAAAAAGGTTATAAAAAATGTCAATAATTATCGATACCGAAAGATATGAAACATTATATTGTTGATACATTTTTTAGCTATATCGCCCAGCCCTAATTTGAACTCAAATGCTATATGCAGTGATTTGCCAGGTTCAGTGTTTTACTCATGTTTTTGTTTCTGTGGTTTAAAACCCCAAACCCTGAGGTGCTATAAGCAGTGTAAACCATTTTGATAACTTCAACCATATGCCATTTCTACAAAATGCATTTCTGATTGGCTGGTTTTCAGATAGGCCTAAAAAGGGTGGGGCCACTGCTTCGACTCTTTTTAGCTGTTTACAGAGCATAGGTTTATCAAAGAGACATCACAACATTGATATTTGCATCATTCAAAATTATATTGTCGGTAGGATTTTCAAGATGACAAAATAGAAAGTTGTTCTTTTGACCTTTCTATTCATTAAAGATTAAAGAATCCTGAAGAAAAAAAATGCATCACAGTTTCCACAAAAACAATAAGCAGAACTACTGTTTTCAGTTCAGTTTCACATTGGCAATCATGTGACACTGAAGACTGGAGTAATGGCTGCTGAAAATTCAGCTTTGCATCACAGGAATAAATTACATTTTAAAATATATTCAAATAGTTATTTTAATTTGTAATAATATTTCAAAATATTACCATTTTACTGTATTTTTGATAAAATAAATACAGCCTTGGGGTATAAACAGACTTCTTTTGGAAACCCAAAATATTTGAATGGTAGTCTATTTCAGGTCAAATTTTATATAACAATTTTATATATTTTACATGTGCTGTTCCATAAGAATACTACACTTAAAATATATAAATTTTTTCTAAGTTGTAAATAATACAAAGATTGGAAAATGTGTTACAAGAAAATACTATTTCAGTCTTTCTACTTCAAAATTTTACATTTAATTCAGTTTGTTACTTGCCGTTTCTTTGTAGTTGTTTTTTTGTTCTTTCATCGTAAGAGCATGCTAGTATACTATTGCAAATTCAGCTGCAGATTCCTGTGTTAAAAGCAATTTCTTTTTGATTTAGCAGCCTGCATAAAATGTTCCTATTACCTCATATATATCACAGAAATAGGTGTAGTGATGTCTTTTTGACATATATGGCAGAAATGGTAAGAGTAGTACAGTATGCTATTCCGAATTCAGCCGGTGTCTGTCTTCCAGTGGATGTATTGCAGGAAATGTAATGAACATGAACATGAACGGCTCGCTAAAGGCAATTTCTGTGGTGACAAGCAGCAATGAGAAATGCATTGAAGTTTTTCGTCATCAGTAGTTCATTTCTCCTAGTTTGACCGGATTACGTTCATACCGATTAGTCCGCATGAATCACCGTTTCAAACTGACTCTGACGTTCAATGAACTCACGCCACAGTGTCCAAGAAAAGATTTGGTAATTTTCTGTTGTTTTATTCAAGACAGAAAGATTTCCCCGAGTCATTTGTGACCCCTTTGAAAACATTGAGGCTTTCATCCTCTTTCTTCGGGGATTAAGGACATCTTGGAAAAGATTTCGCAATTTGCTGTTGCGTCAGATGAGTCTGTGTTTGACTTTGAGCAAGACACAGGTGCATTCGGTCAAGTCAAAGTGTGTTTTCACACTCTCCCCAGCTCTAGAATAAGTGGATTGAGGATTGTTATCCACAAAAGTGAGCAAAAGTGGCCACTCCAGCAAGATTACCTCTCGGAGACCCTCTGATCTGTGATTCCAGCGACAGTGGAGAACAGACCAAGCTATTGTTTCGAGCATTAATGGATTTTTGCATGGGCTCTGTCATGTTAGAAACATCTGGCTCTAGTGCTGGGCAGTGAAGCATTATAGTAGCTACGGCAGGCTGTCAGAGTCGACTAGCGGCGCGCTGTGGCCTGCTGGAAGCAGTCATGGAGATGGACAGTGGCAGGTGTTCTCAAACACACCTCAGCATAATTGCAGTTTCCATTGTCATCGCACGACCAGAAACGGGAAATGCATGTGTCTAAGAACCCCTGTACTAACTTTCCTTTTCTTTTTGCTCTTTTTTAGGAAAATCACCATCTTAATTAAAATGAGTTATGCCAGATGGGTAGCAGATTGTGGTATGGAAATAAACCAAGTAGGCAGTAAACACAGCTCTTTTAACAAGACGGAATATTCTTCAACTAACATGCACTCATGCGCTCCAACCCGAAATAGGTTGTGACGGTCGTGTTTTGGGTTAAGTGTCTGGCACCATGTGGTTTGGACTTTTAGGTGCATTTTTCGACAATATGAGCTTTGTATTAAAAAAGTGGATGTATAATATATAATATGATGATCTCCACACGTCACTAATACAATATATTTTCTGTGATGACAGGCAGCATGACAAATGCATTGAAGGTTTTGGTCAACAGTAGTAGTCTCATTTCTCTCCTAGTTTGACAGAATTACGTTCATACAATTGTGAACTGCACCAGAGTGCACGTGAGCCTCCATTTCAAGCTAACTCTGATGTTAAACAAACTCATACCATACATGAGTGTCCTTGAAAAGTAATTTTTAGTCATTTGTAATTTTTTTGTAATTTAATAATTAACATTTTCCAATTTAATAATTAGCATTATTAAATTAATAATTAATCATTTAATAATTAGTCATTTGTTTCTTCTTTTGTTTTTATTTCAGAACAAAAGAGTTCCTTCGTCATTTGTGACCCCTGGAATAATGATAGGCTTTCATCCTATTAATGAATATATGTACTTATTATTATTATTATTATTATTGTATAGTTGGCATTAGTTATTACTATTAGATTTGCCCTTTAGATCCTATGTCTGTCTTGTGGTCATTTTTTTTTTATTAATTTATTTGAATTTTTAAACAATTTTTTTTATTATTTTTCACATTGCATTAGTGTAACCATGCAAAAGCAAAACTGATCAGTTGCCAATGCCACTGTAGAATCATGAATCGTGGTCAGCCATGATTAATTTATTCCGTGAGCAAAATGATTGCTTAAAGGGGGCATAACACACACAGTTTCACCCAATCTCATGTTAATCTTGAGTACCTATAGAATAGTACTGCATCCTTCATATCTCCGAAGAGTGTTTAGTTTTATCAGATTTATAAAAGACAGATACAGTTTAACGCTTCTCTCTGAAAACTGTTGAGCTCCTGGATGTGTGCCGTGGGCGGAGCTAAAGAGTGTCGAGCACTTGGGCGCCGAATGCCAACAAAACAGACATTTGATGCCGTTTCACTTACTGTCTGCAGTTCTGAATCATGACCGGGATCTTTTATAGCTGGGACCGCTCCATCTTTCAGTATCAAACAATCTGCAAATCCAGCGTCGAATTGGGCCTTGTTTATAAAACATTCGTCAACAAACACACTTGTGAAACTCTATTGCTGCTTTCTCCCCGGTAAAAAACAAACTGTTCTTTTAGGAAGCTGAACAAAGTTATCTTTCCCTTACAACCAAAAATACACTTCTTTGGAGACATTCTTCCTGAGCAAGTCCCGTGTAGCGTTGCCGCCGGATGAAGCGCGTTGATGGGCGCGATCTCGCGCTTGCTCTGGTCGATGCGTGCGCGGGCGAATTCCCATATAAGGAGTTCCACCCTCGTTTACGTCATAAGATTGAATTTCTTTGATACATATAGCATTTTCTTATTGGTCACATGTCCATGATTGTATCTAACATGGTTTTGTAATTTCTATAAGAAATATAAGCAACTTTTCGGTCAACTGTAGTACACAAAATCACAGAATACCCCGCCAGGCTCTCGTATAGTTGTAAAAAAACTGCCTTTACATAGGAGATTTTTTCAAAAACATAGTAGTGGATATATACTCCAACTTTCATCTACACAGATACAGAGATTAATTCATCAATATTTCCTCAAATATTAAATTTTTATAACATAATTTCCTGTGTGACAGGACTGACCGAGGCATGACAGGACTGACTTTATGGGTTTCGTTGATGCAGAAAAAGTTATGTTTTGTGTTCTTTATTTAAGTTTTGATAAGCATTCCTATTTCAAATTATTATTATAATTTGAATGTTAATGTGATATTAGACTATGGTAAAGTTCAGCCAAGGACATATAATAAGGGTCTAATTCATTAGAATATGACTGACAAATTAATAAACTAATTTCATTTAATTTCAATATAAAAACATATTTCATTTAACAATAACATGGCCAGATACAAAAAAAATAACCAACTAGAATTGCACAATGGTACAAACACAGACAGGAATGAAAACAAAATTGTAATGGTACTACTAATATGCTAAAATTAATTTAACAATAACAATTACCTGTTTGAATGGCACAAACTCAGACAGGAGTGAAAACAATAACCCCATGTTGTGCTACGTGTACGCGGGTGTAATAAATATAAATATAACTTCATAATATATAAAGCATATTTTACTATGATACAGCAAATGTATATACATTTAACTGAATAGCACAACGTAAAGTAACTGTGGTACCACATAATATCACGGCTCAGTAATAACAGAGCAATACTATGCTAATATCTGCATTATTACTTAGGAAATTACAAGGTAATAACGGAAATTGCATGTCATTTCCTAGGTAATAATGTAGATATTACCATGGTATCTGTATGAATTGGAATAATTACAGCCATCATTACATAAAGCTTATATAGATGACAAATACATCTATATATGAAGAGTTTATTTGCAAACACAGATAACTCAAAATCCAGGTTTTTTCGTATGTAATCATGTTTTTTATTGTGTTTTATTGTGTTAGTTAGCTGTAATTATTAGTTATTTTTTACCTGATCAAAATAACCCAACTAAAGTTTGATTGACATTAATTGGAAAAAAACATGATTTCAGAGAGTTATCTGTTTTTGCAAATAAACTATTCATATGTATTGACATACAATTAATATACTAATATTCAGTGCTACAGGGCCTAGGTAAAAGAGGGATCAATTTTAAAATTGTCGATGAGCATAAAAAGGCTTCAGATTTACATGTAATGTCCTTTTATCAAATAATGTTTTACTATGGCATGCTTCACTACATATTATATGCAATCAAGGTAATAAAACAACAATGCCATTCATTTGTTGTAAGGCATGTCACAGGACTGTCATGCCCCCTCACACACAGGATGTGACAGGCCTGCTGTGACAGGCCTATGGTCGCCATTTTAAACTACCACATTACTCCAGCCTGCTAGCTGCTAGCATAAAACCTGTTAACATACAATCAAGGAATTTCATAACCTTTTTAAGACATGTTTTGGCTTTAAAAGATTTCATTATTTTCTGGGATGTTTACCTGACAGGGGCTGAACCTTTAGCTCGTCTCCTCAAAAAAAATCATACAAAAACAGCTTAAATCATAACAATTCAATGACAGACCTCCCCTTGACTTGAGGTGACTCGTCGGTGCTCGTGCTGGGGCTGGTGTTGTTTGGACGCCGATTTTTGGAAAGTTTTTTGCTGGGATGGGCATTTAAAAAAAATTTGAAATTCGCTTTTGCGCCATTATCTCCTCGTATTTAAGTTAATCTTGTTCGCATTCTGTACAGTTAATGTCTGATACCACGCGCTAGCGTCACGTGTTCATAAGGATTAGGCTAATCATCCCATATAGAAAGCATCACAAGTAAAATTAATCATGTTTATAAAGATATACATGGGTTTATTATAGCCCACTTACTATTTACATTTCAGAGATCATTACAAATAATTTATTAAATGCTAAAACTGAATAAATTTAAATGAACAAACTTGGCGTTTCATTTGCAACCATGTGAAAACATGGGGTGCTGCATCCGCCCTCAGCACCCCTACTTCTTCCCGCGTCCCTGCTTAAAATGAATGAAATTTTCCTTTACAGACAACCACAAACAACTCGTTCGTTTTAGACCTTTTTTGGATGTAATACTTTTTATTCACTGTAACAAGTCAAGGACAGATAATGTACATTTCTGGTTGAATGTCCCCGAAACTTGTACGAACCTGGAAGTAAGATTTTTGGCACAGAAATTCTGTCATACGTCCAAATTGTTTTTTTGAAACTTTGTCCATGCTTAGCATGTGAATCCAACTCTTTAACAGTGTAAACGACTCTGAATGCATGAAACGGCATTGCATCCCCCTTTAATTCAAACTCGTAGTACTCAGCTGGTCATGTGATGTTTTTAACTTTGGCTTCCCATAGCTGATCACCAAATAAAGATAAATGCAGATACATAGGCCTTCAACCTTCATAAAAGCTAAATAAAATAAATGCATTCAAGTTTCCACCCCCTTGTCCAGAGTTTAACAATGCCTGCTTTGATTTTTTTCCGAGACAGGACTTTGCCAAGAATGAGACTATCATTTAATTAGTCACTTTTCATTTTTAGAGTTCTTTCAGATTTGCAAAAACACCCCAAGATGTGTGATTCACAGGCATGAACTCATGCATGCTTGCTGGGAAACAGACAATGACCTTTCAACCGCAGTTAAGTGGACGAGACAGTTCAGGTGTCTGGAGCTGTTAGTGGTAATCCAGGTCACACTGTCCATTACTTGAGGCGTGCCGTTCCATATCTGATTAAAAACCTCTCCATTAGATATTTATTCACTGCATTAGCTGTGGCTGTTCTAGTGGTATGCATGCACTTTCAAATCACGCTTCTGGGGGCGCTGCATTCTAATTGGCCAGCTGAACATTTCCCCTGACCAATCAGAGAGCTCGCTCGCGTTCTCTGCCTCAGAACATCCTGACAACACGTCTTAACTGGCAGACCATTTTGAGATTGTTTAATATGTAATTGCCTGCGGTGCTGTAAATGGCTTCCTCATGGTTCCTTCGAAACCGCAATGCTTCAGGATATTTAATTTTCTACCAAGAGCTGTTTTATTAAAGCGGCCTTCTTTTGATAAGAGCAGAATGTTGCTGTTGTTGTTCTAAATGCTTTCATTTGATAAAAGTCATTTGCCCTACATAAAAAAAGTGTGATCAAACATATTTTGTACTCCCCTCGGACTCAGACTACAGCTGCTAAGAGTCTCCGGGTCACTGGGACATTTTTTTTTCCTGGGTTTTTATGTACAGTGAAAAGCTTTCAGGAATCTGTCTCATTAGTTTAGGATAAGGATGGATAACTCTCAGTGCAAATGGCCTTCTGTTTCCCGCTTTGGAGTGCCGAGGTTGTAAAAAACGAAGCGTGTAGTAAATCATGCTGAGTGGATGATCTTATTTAATATCAATAAAACATTATTCATTAATCACTCTCCATTCATCTGATAATTAGACCAGGCTTTAGCTTCTTTGCCAAATGGCAATATCATCACATAGACACCGGCCAATAATGTTGTGACTGCGATTACTGTACATTTATCTGTTGTGCTTAAAGATGTAGAAATGAATCTAGATTTTAACGAAATGTTGCACACATTAAGTTATTTTTATAGAAAAAGAAATGGCCATGGCTATGACTGGCATGACTATTTTTCTTGAAAAAATATTTGGCAAAAAAAGGTTTATCAAGAAATCAAGCAACTAGTTTGTTTATAATAATAATTATACATAAATAATGATCATTAAAAAAAAGGTGCAATTACTGATGTTTGGAAATATGTCTTGCATAACATCTAAAAAGAGACCTAAAGTGCCCCCTACTGGATTAAATTATAACTACTTGTTCATATATTACAAAACACACAGTAGATAGATAGATAGACAGACAGACAGACGACAGATAATAGATAGACAGACAGACAGACAGTTACAGTCCAGTTACAATTAATAATATAAATTCATGTGTGTGTGTGTGTGTGTGGTGTGTTTGTGGTTGTGTGTTTGTGTGTGTGTGTGTGTGCGCGTGTTTTTGTGACATATGAGGACACAGATTTGTATAATGACATGGGTATGACATAGGTTTTACAAGGAGAAGGTGACTTTTCAGGATATTACCCCATGTCCCCACTTTTCAAACGCTTATAAATCACACAGAATGGAACATATTGAAAATCTGAAATAGCACAAAGCCTCCTGTGAGGGGTAGGTTTAGGTGTAGGGTTGTTGTAGGGCAATAGAATATACGGTCTGTCCAGTATAAAAACCATTACGCCTATGGGATGTCCCCACTTTTCACAAGTGTAACCCTGTTGTGTTGTGTGTGTGTGTGTGTGGTGTGTGTGTTTGTGTGTGGTGTGTGTGACATTGAAATAGATTAATTTTATAATTTACAGTACATTCAAACATTTTTTTATAGATAGATTTTTGTATGCTTTATAAATATATAAAAATGAGAAAACATTTAAATATATACACAGTTACATTAAATAATACAATTCAGTGTATGTGTGTGTGTGGTGTGTGTGTGTGTGTGAAATTGAAATAGATTAATTTGATAATTTACAGTACGTTCAAAAAAAAATTATAGATTTTTTATATGCTTTCATAATATAATTAAAATTAGAAAACATTTAAATATATACACAGTTACATTAAATAATATAACTGTATGAGTGTGTGTGTGTGCAGTTTATGTGTTTTATGAGACACAAATTTTTATAATAACATGGTATGACATAGGCATTACAACGAGAGGTGGATTTATGAGACATTTTCAGTGTCCCCGTACTTCACAAGACTTATAAATAATACAGAATGTTTTTTTTGAAAATCTAAAAATCCGAAAGTTTTTCCTGTGAGGGGTAGGTTTAAAGGTAGGGTTGGTGTAGGGCAATAGAATATACGGGTTGTACAGTATAAAAACCATTACGCCATGGAGATTCCCCACAAACCTCTGTCTGTGTGTGTGTGTTGTGTGGTGTTTGTGTGTGTGTGGTGTGTGTGGGTGTGTGTGTGGTTTGTGTGTGTGTGTGTGTGTGTGTAAAATTTGAATAGATAATTTTATAATTACCTACATTCAAAAAATGTTTGTATATATGATCCGAAGATTTATCCAAAGCAACTTTTTATTTGTATTTTTATTGCATTCTTTTGGAATGGAACTAATGACTTTGGTGTTGATAAAGTTTGAACTACAGGAATGTAGTGAATAACCCAAACTGCAATCCATTTCTCACAGAAGGCTATCATATGAAACAAAGCGACTTGGTTCTGACTGCTTTTTTCTATAAATATCCCCTTTTTACAAGTCTTACAAGTTGTTTTCTTTCACCCAAAACCACAATCATCCTCACTGATATTCAGATCATGAGCTCATGTATCTTGCCCATTCATGTCTTTTTTTAAACAGAATTGATCGAATTATCAGTTTAGGCCAGATTTCATTAAGTTTACGGCTGGTCCGTGCATGTAGAGCTCTTTCCATGAATTAGAGGGGGCAGCGTATCTGTCTCATCAGCCTATCATTACAGTCAGTGCTGGAGAATCTCTGTTGTTGTTCTTAATTTATGGGCTGTGTGCTTTTGTGAGATTGCTTATGAAGGGGAAGACAATGGATGGCGAGCATTCAAAATCTAAATCTTTTCTTTTGGCTGTGTCCTTTTCTTCGTATATCATCCCTGTGACAGATTCACAACACAACATGCAGATCGGTTTATTTATTCCACAGTGTAATGAGAGCACAGATACAAGGCAGCAATTACTATTTACTTCATTTATCTATTGTAATATCCTATTCTATGACATATTTGTTCTTCAAATGCCACTGATATGCTTCAAGTGACAGTACTTACAGCTGACAGACAGTACTACATGACTAAATATTGCATTCTGTCAAATAGCAGCATGCTGTTATGCGTCAAATACAAGTAGACGGGGAGTAGAACACTTATGAAAACACGAGTTGTGAAGGAGCTGCTCTCCACTGAGGGTATTTTTACAGTGGCAGTCCACTGAAGTGTAGCAGCAGTAGTTCTGGCAGAAGGCTCACTGACAGCGGCGCGTTTAAAGCACAGGTGTGTTTCAGTCTGTGTCAATCTGCCCAACACAGTGACCACTGCGCTCGGACCCCAAAATGAAAATTGTGTCTTGCTTATGTTGTTCCAAATCTGTGATTTTTCTGTTTGAGAAAAGTTTAGCGAAATGCTCTTTTCTCAAGCATACAATTAAGGTTGCAAAGGGGTGGAAAATTTCCGAAACTTTCCAAAAATCCCTGGAATATTCCCAAAAAAAATCCTGGAAAGTTTCCAAAAAATTTCTGGAATGTTTCCGAAATTTACTGGAAATTTTCCATTCTTTTTGCAACCCTACATACAATATAGGGACTGTCATGATTGTTATTTGACTATCATTGATTATACTGTGTGTGTGTGTGTGTGTATTTTTAAAAGATTTAGTAATTTTGTTGGTTTTTTTGTTATTAGTTTTTTGTCTTTTATTCATTTTATTTCATTTAGTTATAGTCATTTTTGTACTTCAAGTTAAATTAAGCAAAAAGTGAGAAATGTGGCTGAATATATATATATAAGTGTTTTCTTATAGTTTAATTTTTCCTTTTAGTTAACAATAATAACTCTGCTGCCAATCTCCCAAAAAAAGGCTTTAAACAGTGTAGCAAAGAATTGGTTTAAACATATTAAATGATTGGAAAAGTTCGGCACAGATCACTAGGAAAAATTTTTGTATTTTCACCAGAAGATCGAGACATTTTGATTTAAAAATCCGAGGTCAAAAAAATAAAACATATGCATGGATGAATCATTCACAAAAAGATCAATAACATGCATTTAGAAATGGATATCGCCATTTCTTCTTTCCAACTTTAACTCCAAGGCGTTCTCAGACATTAATTGTTTTGCATATAGCTTCACTATGTGAATGAAGATGCATCTCGCCAGTTTAACTGTCGTGATCTGGACCGATACTGGTTCTTATATGTCTCATACCATTGACACATGCCAATTTGACATAGACAAATGCAGATTGATGAATTTTTTCATGATTTTTTGTTTCCTTTTTTGGATCTCTCCCAGACTTGTTCCTACTGCTTTCATTTTCACCACAATGCGGGTCGAAAGAAGTCATAAGGTTGAGGTAACATGGCTTGAGTAATGACACCGTTTTCATGTTTTGGTGACTATCCTTTAACAGAGCCTCGTTTACTGCCAGAATTGTCAGATGGTCCTGCAGAAAAAGTGATATTTTGTTTTCATGACTCAGAAAAAAACATTAGATGAAACCAAAGTCCTGTTTATAATGAATTAAATAATTTTAACAGATATGATAGACATCTCTTGGGATTAAACTGCATCAGTCATTTCAGTCATCATTGTCAAAATTTGAGCATTTTTCATTCATCTAACCCATGGAATGCAAACCATTTTAATCTATTAAAAAGTTAAGGGCACAAGTTTTTTACCGCTTTGAGGTCAAAGGTTACTTTTTCCCTTTTTATGTTTGATGTTGTTCATACGATCCCTTGTTTTTCCTGACAGTTAACGTCTGCTGTTTGTCCATAAAAATCTTTCAGGTCCCACAAATTCTTTGGTTTTGGCGCATTTTTGTGTATTGAGACAACTGAGGGACCAGTACTATGAGGGACTCATGTAAACAGAAGTTCAAATTCTCCCCTGATGCTCCAGAGGAAAGCCTAGCATTAAAAGCCTTAAAACTTTGAACATAGAGATGTGTATCTTTCTTATTTTGCCTACTATCTTCCCTTTTTTATCATTTAGTACTGCCCTTCCACGGCTAACAGAATATTACATGTTTAAGTTAAATTTGTACCCGTCTCTTGAAATTACAAAAAGTGTGAACGGGTCTTTTTATAATTCAACTATTATTTTCTCCTTGTGGACTACGTGGGCAAAACAGTATTTATTCCCAGCCACCATGGGTGCAAGTTCTCCCACTTAAAAAGTTGAGAGAGGCCTGTAATTTTCATCATGGGTATACCTCAACTATGAGAGACACAATGAGAAAAAAAAAAATCCAGAAAACCACCTTGTAGGATTTTTAAAGAATTATTGGTAAATTCCCAGTCAATAAGTATTTGGTCACTACAACAGCAGATTTCTGGCTCGCACAGACCTGATACTTCTGCTTTAAGAGGCCCTCTGCCTCCACTCGTCCTGTTTATGGTATCTTTTGAACTCTTATCATATAGCCCCTTCCCACAACCTCAAACAGTCTCACTCCAAACTCCACCATGGCCAAGATTAAATAGCTGTCAAAGGACACCAGAAACAAATTTGTAGACCTGCACCAGGCTGGGAAGGCTGAATCTGCAATTGGTAAGCAGCTTGGTGTGAAGAAATCTACTGTGGGAGCAATTATTAGAAAATGTAAGACATACAAGACCACTGATAATCTTTCTCGATCTGGGGCTCCACGCAAGATCGCACCCCGTGGGGTCAAAATGATCACACGAACTGTGAGCAAAAGTCCCAGAACCACACGGGGGGACCTAGTGATTGACCTGCAGAGAGCTGGGACCAAAGTGATAAAGGCTACTATCAGTAACACACTGCGCTGCCAGGGATTCAAATCCTGCAGTGCCAGACGTGTCCACCTGCTTAATCCAGTACATGTCCAGGCCCGTCTGAAATTTGCCAAAGACCATCTGGATGATCCAAAGGAGGCATGGGAGAAGGTCATGTGGCCAGAGGAGACCAAATGACCTTTTTGGTAAACTCAACTTGTCGTGTTTGGAGGAGAAAGAATGCTGAGTTGCATGTAAAGAACACCATACCTACTGTGAAGCCTGGGGGTGGAAACATCATGCTTTGGGGCTGTTTTTCTGCAATGGGACCAGGACGACTGATCCGTGTAATGAATGAATGGGGCCATGTATCGTGAGGTTTTGAGTGAATACCTCCTTCCATCAGCAAGGGCATTGTAGATGAAACGTGGCTGGGTCTTTCAGTATGACAATGATCCCAAACACACCGCCAGGTCAACGAAGGAGTGGCTTCGTAAGAAGATTTCAAGGTCCTGGAGTGGCCTAGCCAGCCTCCAGATCTCAACCCCATAGAAAATCTTTGGAGTTGAAAATCTGTGTTGCCCAGCGATAGCCCCAAAACATTTCTGCTCTAGAGGAGATCTGCATGGAGTAATGGGCCAAAATACCAGCAACAGTGGGTGAAAACCTTGTGAAGACTTACAGAAAACGTTAGACCTCTGTCATTGCCAACAAAGGGTAAATAACAAAGTATTGAGATGAAATTTTATTGACCAAATACTTATTTCCACCATAATTTGCAATTTCTTTAAAAATCCTACAATGTGATTTTTTGGATTTTTTTTTTTCTCATTTTGTCTGTCATAGTTGAGGTATATCTATGATGAAAATTGCAGGCCTCTCTCATTTTTTTAAGTGGGAGAACTTGCCCAATTGGTGGCTGACTAAATACTTTTTAGCCCCACTGTATATGGAATGTCATTTTATGTGGAATATCTTATTCAGGTCAGTACTAAATAAACTATTTTGTATGATCCCTCTTATTTTGGTAAATTATTAACATTTTGCAGATTCTGCAAGGTGTGTGTAAACTTTTGACCTCAACTGTACTTTTGGTCTAACGATTATGCAACAGCTTGTTGGTCAAACAGTGGAGAAAAAAATATATATGTCATGTTCATATTTAGTCTAAAATATGGTTGCTCCATATTATTTTCTTAATAAAAGCTAAATCATTTAGCTGGTTTGGCCTTAAAGTGGTCATATGATGCTGCTAAAAAGAACAATTATTTTGTGTATTTGGTGGATGAATTGTTTATTGCGGTTTAGGTGCAAAAAACACATTATTTGCCACATATTGTACATTATTGTTTTTCCTCTATGCCCCGCCTTTCTGAAATGGGTTGATTTTTACAAAGCTCATCGTTCTTAAAAGTGAGGTGTGCTCTGATTGGCCAGCTATACAGTGTGTTGTGATTGGCCGAATACCTCAAGTGTGTGACGGAAATGTTATGCCCCTTACCATCTTTATGCCGTGGCCGGCGAGCCGACAGAGAAAAACATTCAAAACCCATTATAATCTTGGCATTTGTTGCATCCAGTGGGGACAGAATTACTGATTATAATGACTTATACTGTCTTGTAAACATAAAACCATGTCTGCATTTTGTGATCGGAGAAATGACAAACTATAAGTGCTACTCTACACTGCTCAAACTCCGTTTGAATCGTCAGAGGCAAATTCTTTAAATATAAAAAAACACTTACAGGCTGTGAGTCAGAAGCGCCGGCATTGTAGTCTACTCTAAACCCGGGGAACACAATTTCCATGACCCTCCTCCATAAAAATGTTCTGCACACATCTGGATATTTGGGTTGGAGTGTTCTGGAACAACTTGGTGTTGTAAATACAACTTAATCACTGTTTCTAGTCGTGTCCTCTTTTGGAAGGCCAAACAAAGTAGTTTCTCTTTCACAACGAAACACACAGCGCCACACACTACGGCCTTGAGAACCCGCGCGTCCGGAGGGCTTGCGCAACCACATGTGATGACCCCGGGCTGGATTCCGCTTCGTCCACTGTGAAAGCCGATTCGGCGATCCACAGCGCGAAGTTGATGTATTTCATCAGCGACCAGCAGGGATCAGCTCCAGGCATGACGAAGTGCATATCGTCCTCTTTTGGCAGACCAAAGTAGTTTCGCTTTCACAACGAAACACACAAGCGTCTCAAGACATGGGCGTCGGCGAAACAATACACATGCAGAAATAAAGTTGAAACCACGCCTTCTTTCTTTGCGTGCACATTTGGGCAGTGTTATGCAAATCTTCCCACACCGTGACGTAGACATGTGGGGGCGTGTTAGAACGAGCCGTTTTAGGAAGGTGTGGTTGACTCTTAACTTTTATAAAGAAAATCTCTTTGGATTTTAGACTTTAGTCTTCGCAATTTTACAGATCTTCTTTATGCACCAAGAGCTTGTAACACTCCAAAGAGAAAGGAACATTTTAAATCGCATCATATGACCCCTTTAATATCATCTACAGGTCATCACAGTCATGTGACATCTCCTCACCTATACTTGTGGAGTGATTCCCTTCATCGTCTTCCCCGGAGTGGGTTTTCTTTGTTAAATGACGCACGATGATGGCGGCATTAAAGGCTCTCTGGAACACAAGACACCAGCGATAATGCTGCAGAATCTAGTGAACTTCAGCAAATATCTTTAAATGGCAAACAGTGAACCTACGCTGCATATAAGAGCAGAAGAGTCAGTTTAATGTTTGGAGGCATTTATTGCACTAGAACTAAAAGCCTGATAGTTACAGCAATTACAGTGTTTGCCCTTTTAAAGGTACAAGCCGTAATTGCATGGCAGGGCAGACAATCAGGAGTAGAGCAACAAACTACTGGCGGCAAATAATAACACAGCCTCCATATGCCGCTAAAGTAACTCTAGCCATACATTTACAAATGCAAAGTGCTGTATCAGCCTCAGAGGTCACAGACACGGGTCATATAGAGCTATTTTACACATTACACATGGAGGATGGGAGTCTTGTGCTTTAGAAGTCTAGTCAGTTTTTGATCTTACTCAAAAACAGCCCACTTGGAACCTCAAAGGACTCTTTTGAGCAACATCTGAGCAATTAAAACTTTCTTTTGGGAAGCTATAATGTATGTTATTCAAGTACCAAAAAAAATCCTATTCCTCAATTATCCGTATTTCTTTAAATGCATTGCTTCTTTGAGCACTCTGTTCCATTTCATTTCTGCAATGAAAATCATAATTGTTTTGTGCTTCTTAAAGATCTGAGAGTGCTGCAGGTGAAGAGACATCTGTTTATTCTATATTTCATAATCCTCTTCCTGACTGCGCACGCCCTCCCACGCCGCTGCACAGATGTGACCCAACTCTTCATCTGTTCTTCAAGGTCAGCCTCTCTTTTTACCGCTGATCAACCCTTCAGCTCCCCGTCCGCCTCTTTCCTGCTATTTATGGACTCACCAAGGATGCTGCAAGGCCTGGTCACAATTGAACCTCTTCGCTGGATCCTTCTGCAGTAAGTGAACTATGAAGTCTTTCGCTGAAGCATTAGTGGACAGGAAGAGGCAGAGAATACAAGAAGATCAATACCACTTAATGTGGCCGGCATTTGGCGTGTTTAGGGCTGCACAAAGCATTCTGCATTAATATAATGAGAGAAGTTTTTAAAACCGCTCATGAAAGCATTAATGCTTTGATTTTATATCTCATGCAATTATTTCCTAAGCTATTGCAGAAAGCAAAATCATTGGTTATAACTGAAATGGATCACAGTGCATCAATATAAATATATAAAAAGGTGTTGTTTTAGACCTCATTGGACTTTCATTGCATAGAAAAAAATGGTTGAAACATTTTCAAACTATCTCCTTTTGTTCCATGGAATGAAACAAAGTCATAAAGGTTCGAAACAACATGAGGGTGAATAAATGATGACAGAATTTTTATTTTTGGGTGGACTGTCCCTTTAAGAGTGCTTTATGTATCTGCATAATATATGCATAATACATTACGTAAAAAATTAAAATTGCACAAGCACAGCATTTAACAAAAAGTAGTTTGCTCTGTATTAAATTAAATATATTTAAAAACTAAACATTTTTATTTAAAATACATTTAAATTTATTTAAAAAGACCTTTAATAAAAATAAAAAAAATTTAAATTAGAAAATTACGTTATTAGACAGTCTTTGTGTCCTGACATTTTAGGTTTTTGTCCGTTCTACTGTCAAATTCACTTCAATGCTATATGCCTTTTACACATTTCATCAAAGTAGGCATTAAATAGCTAAATGGAAATATGAAATCGCAGCTATAAATTGTAATTTGCCTTATTAAAAACATCCATACATACTTCTGACCCGTCTGAGGCTGGAGCATCATTATATCGCATATCAGATTGAGGATATATGAATGTGATTTGGCTTCTTAAAAGGGCAGGAAGATGATGAGATATTTTGTGGTCATACCGGATCCTAGATGTCGTCCCGTTGGCGAATCATTCATATTCCTTATGAGCGCTTGTAGAGTTGTGTGGTCATTGTCTCAATAAACGGCGATACCACAGAGTCTGCCAGGAAATCACAAAACTGCTGATAAGACTCTTCGTTTGGAGTTTATTCATGTAGGTGAATATATTAATCCCAACACTCACAGATAATTCATGACCCCCATGCCCCGAGAGCCACCTCTTCCATAATGTTTCTGCTGCTATAAGTCAGGAGCTACAACACAAGTGGACACAGTACTCAGAGGGTACCTTACAGTCAATGTAAGCGAGAGCTCTTAACCTTAGTTCACCCAAAAATGACAATTCTGTTATCATTTACTCACCCTCAAGATGTTCCAAACCTCTATGAGTTTCTTTCTTCTGTTGAACATGGAAGATATTTTGAAGAATGAGAGTAACCAAACAGTTGATTGTGCCCATTGTCTTCCGTAGAAGTTTTTGGTTACCCACATTCTTCAAAATATCTTCTTTCATGATCAACAGAAGAAAGAAACTCTACATTTGTCGTCAAAGATTAAACAACTTGACAGTGGGTAAATAATGACCGAGGTTTCATTTTTGGTGAACTATCCTTTTAAGTTGCTATAGGTTTTTTGGGGGTTTTTTTAGATTAAAGAAAGTTCTCTGTGTCACATTAGAGCTTCAGATTTTTTTAAGTACTAGAACCATGATTTTCTGAGCTTGAATCTGTATGTTACTGCACATGATATTAGGTCATTATCATGATCATAAACTCTCTTACCGACATAGGCAGGTGTCCCACAGGCCGTGGAAAGAGCTCCCTGCTCTTCCATTTTAGACAGACCGAAGTCACTGATGACAATTTTGGAGTCTTCTAATGGAGTCTCATACAGTAAGTTCTCTGGCTAATAGAGAGAGAACTTATTATGATTGTAATATCCACTTAGCTGCATGCAAAGCACCCACAGTGAAAAGCTGGAATTAAAACTTTTTACCTTTAGATCTCGATGCACAACGCCCAGCTGGTGCAGATACTTCACCGCCTGCAGCACCTGATATATCACACGACTAGCGTCTTTTTCTGTGTAACTGCCTCTCTCCAGAATCCTGTCCAGCAGTTCCCCTCCTGTCAGCCTGACCAAAAAAAACACGGGCATCAGCATCTATCTGTCTGTCTGTCTGTCTGTCTGTCTGTCTGTCTGTCTGTCTATCTATCGTTCTATCTGTCGTTCTGTCTGTCGTTCTGTCTGTCGTTCTGTCTGTCGTTCTATCTGTCGTTCTGTCTGTCGTCTGCCTGTCTGTCTTTCTGTCTGGCTGTCTGTCTGTCTGCCTCCTGCCTGCCTGCCTTCTATCGTTCTATCTATCATTCTATCGTTCTGTCTGTCGTTCTATCTGTCTGTCTGTCGGTCGTTCTATCTATCTATCTATCTATCTATCTATCTGTCTGTCTGTCGTTCTATCTATTCTATCTGTCGTTTTGCTATCTATCTATCTATCTATCCGTCTGTCTGTCTTCTTTTATCTATCTATCTATCTCTATCTTCTATCTATCTACATCTATCTATCTCATCTTCTATCTACTATTCTGTCTGTCTGTCTGTTGTCTGTCTGTCTGTCTCTCTGTCTGCCTGCCTGCCTGCCTGCCTGCCTGCCCTGCCTTCCTGCTGTCTTCTGTTCTATCTATCATTCTATCAATTTCCTTCTGTCGGTCTATCTGTCTGTCCTGTCCTGTCCGTTTCTATCTATCTGTCTGCTATCTATACTATGCTATCTATCTATCTATCTATCTACTGGCGTCCCTGTCTGTCTGTCCTGTCTGTCTGTCGTCTGGTCTGTCTATCTATCGATCATCTATCTATCTATCTATCTATCTGTCTATCTGTCTGTCTGTCTTCGTCTTCTGTCTGCCTTCCTGGGCGTCTATCTATCTTCTGTCTATCTATCTATCTTCTATCTGTCTATCTGTCTATCTGTCCGTCCGTCCGTCCTGTTTGTCTGTCTGTCTATCTATCTATCTACTATCTATCTATCTATCTGTCTGTCTTTCTTTCTTTCTATCTATCTATCTTTCTATTTTTCTATCTATCGATCGATCTATCTATCTCTCGTTCTGGCTGTCCGTTCTATCATCTACTATCTATCTATCTGTCTATATCTGTACTGTCTGTCTGTCTTCGTTACTATCTTCTATCTACCTATCTGTCTTTCTTTTTTTCTATCTATCTATCTATCTATATATTATCTGACTATCTGTCTGTCTGTCTGTCTGTCTTCTGTCTGTCTATCTATCGTATCTATCTGTCTTTCTGTTCTGTGCGTTCTTCTGTCGTTCTGTCCCTGTCGTTCTATCGTCGTTCTGTTCTGGTCGGACTCCTGGTCCCCCCCCCCCCCTTGTCTTTCTGTCTGTCTGTCTGTCTGCATGCCTGCCTGACACGGTCTATCGTCGTATCCGATCATTCTAATCGTCTGTCTGTCGTTCGATCTGTCGTCTGTCTTCTACTATCTAATCTCTCTACATGCTTCCTATCTGTCTGTCTGCGTTCTAGCTATCTTCTTCTATCTATCTATCTATCATATACTACTGTCTGTCTGTCTGTCTGCTGGTTAGCTATCTATCTATCTATCTATCTATCTATCTATCTATCTGTCTGTCTGTCTGTCTGTCTGCCTGTCCTGCCGGCCTCCTGCCGCCTGCCTGCCGCCTGCCGCCTGCCTGCCCCTGCCGGCCTTCAATCGTTCTATCTAATCATTCTATCATTCTTGGTCTTCGTTCTATCTTTTCTGTCTGTCGTCGTCTATCGATCGGTCGGTCTAATCTATCGATCGACTATCTAGCTATCTAGCTATCTCTATCTATCTATCGATCTACTGTCTGTCTGTCTGTCATTAGGAGCCACTGTCGTCTTGCTCTAATAACCGTAGCTCATCTAGCTACACTGCCTGTGCAGCTAGCGAGACCCTCTACCCTCCCCTAAATCCTATGAGCCCGCCTACGCTACTGCCTGCCCTTTATGCACTCAACCTGACTTCGCTCCCTACCGCTTCCTATGATAACTATGTTGCTTCTGTCCGGTCCTGTCTGTCTGTCTGTCTGTCTTCTCCGCCTGCCTCCTCCTATCTATCTATCGTTCATAACACGATCTATCTATCTATCTATCTATCTATCTTCCTGTCTGTCTGTCGTTGTCTGTCTGTCTGTCTGTCTATTAGGCTATCGATCTATCTAGCTATCTATCTATCGATCTATCTATCTATCTGTCTGTCTGTCTTTCTGTCTGTCTGTGTATCTATCTATCGTCTATCTATCTATCGATCTATCTATCTATCTATCTTTCTATCTATCTGTCTTTCTGTCTGTCTACTATCTATCTATCTATCTATCTATCATCTAGATGCGTTCTGTCTGTCTTCTATCGATCTATCTAATCTGTCTATGCGGTTTCTATCTTCTGTCTATCTGTCCTGTCTGTCTGTCTGTCTGTCTGTCTATCATCTATCTTCTGTCTTTTTGTCTGTCTGTCTATCTATCTATCTACTATCTATCTACTATCTATCTATCTACTGTCTGTCTGTCGTCTGTCTGTCTGTCTGTCTGTCTGTCTGTCTGATCTGTCTGTCTGTCTGATCTGTCTGTCTATCTGACTATTTCTATCTATCTATCTATCGATCTATTCTATCGATCTATCATCTATCTATCTATCTATCTTTCTTTCTGTCTGTCTGTCTTTCTGTTTGTCTGTCTATCTATCTATCTATCTAACTATCTATCTATCTATCTATCTATCTATCTGTCTATCATCTATCTGTCTGTCTTCTGTCTGTCTGTCTGTCTGTCTGTCCTTCTGTCTATCTATCTTCTGTCTGTCTATCTTCTGTCTGTCTGTCTATCTTCTATCTATCTATCTGTCTGTCTGTCTTTGCTGTCTGTCTGCCTGTCTGTCTGTCTGTCTATCATCTCTATCATCTATCTATCTCTCTATCTATCTATATGTCTGTCTGTCTTGTCTGTCTGTCTGTCGTTCATCTATCTATCTATCTATCTATCTCACTGTCTGTCTGTCTGTCTGTCTCACTATCTGTCTATCTATTATCTATCTACTATCGTTCTCAGCTATCGTTCTGTCTGTCTGTCTGTCTCATCTATCTATCTGTCTGTCTATCTGTCTATCTGTCTGTCTGTCTGTCTGTCTGTCGTTCTATCTATCTATCTACCTATCTATCTATCTATCTATCTGTCTATCTGTCTGTCTATCTATCTGTCTTCTGTCTATCTTCTGTCTGTCTGTCTATCTATCTATCGTTCTGTCTACCTGTCTCTCTGTCTGTCTATCGTTCTATCTATCTATCTATCTATCCTATCTTATTTTTCCTGTCTGTTTATCTATCTATCTATCGCTCTATCGCTCTATCATTCTGTCTAATCCTATGAAACTAAACTATTTTTTACTACAATATTTTCATTTTTCACACTCAGGTCCACTCACAGTGTCATTACCAAATACAGATTAGAAGGAGTCTCAAAGGTTTCCTCCAAAGACACAATATTTTCATGATTTATTCTGTGAAGAAATCACAGGAACAAACAAAAACAAAAGATTTCTGTAAAATGTCACTGTACTTTAATAACAAAGAAAATGTAACCAAAAAGTCATGCAATTTAATCAATCCGGGGTTTTTTTATGAACTCACTGACCTGCGTAATACTGCGATCTCATTCTCCAGCATGGATTCTTTTCCCTTCAGCGCTCTCTTGCGGATGCACTTGACAGCCACAAGCTTCTGAGTGCATCTGTGCTGAGCCACTCGAACCTCAGAGAACGAGCCCCTGAGACATTATACATTTATATTATTTATAATTCAGCTGTAATGAGTTTTGTTCTAAATTAATGGCTAATTATACGTTTGTGTGCCATGGGCACGTTGTGAATAATAGGAGTCTCCAGAGTCGTCTTAATAATATTTTCTGCTTCTAGTCGACAAGTCTTTAAATGTGTTTAGTAAATCAAAATGTCAAAATCTACTCTGAAGTCATTACGTGTTCAGAATACTTTTAAATATTGAATTTATGAAAACTCACTCTCCAAGTTTTTCTTTCAGCTCATAAACAGCATTGATGTCATCTTTCTTCCGAAGATCTCTCAACAGAGGCATAGTAACGCAGGGTAAGTGTGATCTGCGTACTACATACACAAACACACACAGCACTAATATGAGCATGCAAATAAGTACCCAAATCATCAGCACATTCATTTTAAGCCTGAAGCAACACATTTTGCTTGTCCTCTACATCAACAGGCACTCAAGAAAATGCTTTTCAATACATGCAAATGCCAAATTCTGATTCCTTTTGGAGATTTCAATGACTAGCAATGAGTTTTGACAGATTTTCTTTTGATGGGAAAACAGTTTCAAACACTCTCCCTGATGTTTGATTTTCTTTGAAATAAAAAGGCACTATTAGCACAACTTCATATTTTGACCAAAAACGCCTCTCTTTTGACTAGTGCAATTATACAAGCATGGTTGTGCTTGACATATCTACACATGAAGGAATATTCATCATTGAAATGAGATCAATAATCAGTGAAATTCTCCCCAAAACACCCTTTAGAAAAGAGATCTGAGCAAAAGCTCAATTACCTGCTGATTGCTGCTGTGAAAATCTGGAAGGCAACCGTTTCTGTTCACGTCACCAAACTCCCAACAGCCTCTCTGCTCTCTCTTTAATTGAAAATCACATTCATTTTACACTGATGACCTTGAACGCCCACATGCTTTACAGAGGAAAAGTGGCTTTTGAAAGAGATAAAGGACAACAGGAGAGCAGGCACAGAAAGCAGAGAGAAAGTGATCAAGAAAAATAGAGTGATGGAGATGGAGAGAGAGAGCGAAAAAGAGGGTTGGCCAAACAACAACAGGTCTCTTAAGACTGATTCAGACTTCCTCAAATGTATTGCTTGAATGCATGATAAGGACAGATGAACATTGTCTCCAAGACATATCTGATGCCATCTGCTCGTTGCACATTAAATAAGCATTCTTCATCATAACAGTCAGGCTTTGCTGAACTGAAAGACAGCCTCTGTCTCTGTTTACATTATTGAGGCTGTTTTTGGTAGCGCTCTCGCAGCTCTCCTTGTACGGGCACATGGGTTTTCCACTCAAGTATTAGCATTCCACCCGTCTGCCCTGTGAACACTGTGCACACACACACACACAAACAAACCCTACACAATGCTGATTGTCTCACCTGCTGTGTGTTTTGGCCTTTATATCTGCTGTCTAACAAGGTATTAAAGGTAAATAGGTGAAATGTGACTTGACATTAGTCATACATATGATACTGAAACATTACATAAGGCCCTTACAAAACAACAAATCATGTGCAAACACAATATTCTATGCATTATTAGACAATATTGATCAAATCTGTTGGAAATTGATGTGATGAATAATAACAGCGATGAACTGTAAAACTTTACCTTTGAAGTTTTTATAAGCTTCAGACCATTGTAAAATGCTGCTCTTGTTGATTAACATTGCAGCAAAGTCATTTGTATTTCTCTTTCTCCACTACCAAATATGTTGTTATAAAGAATGACCACTAGAGGGAAGCCTTGATTAACTTTAATTCCAAAATAAAGAGCCCAACACCTATATAGAGAAAATTATATAGTTGTCTCTCTGTAAAGTGTTTTATAATAAATACTATATAAATTACTATTATTATTCTAACTATATATATCTATTATTATTAGTGTTATTTTTTTAGTTTATTATTGTATATGTCATTAAGTTCCTTTGCATTGTTTTCCTCCGCGTGCTTTGTAAAGATTATTATTGGTGCCATTTATTTATTATTTTTTATAAAATTTTTATCAAATTTACAAAAAATACAATTATACGTAACTTTTTGAACACTTATACAGAACATTTCTGACATTGTTCACCTCTATTTTTATTACCGTAAATGTATACTATTTAGATTGATTTCGTAATTTCTCTCTATCCTAGATGCATTTTAATTTTTATATTTCTTTTTTTGTACATTATTATAATTGTTTTTAATAAAAATGATATTTATTTATAATTAATATTCATTTGTTATTATTTACTATTATTTATTTTTTGTACATTTGTTATTACATGTTGCATTTGCATATATCTGTTTTTCGTAAAGTGTTATGTAAACATGATTATTATTTAAATTTGTGCTATTTCAACAATTATTATTCTTTTTTTATCAGAGTGAAGATGAGGGGAGTAAACGAACGGGTTAGGACCATGACAGCCCAGACTCGAAACAACATCTCCCACATGAACATAACTCAACATATCGAACAATACACATCCTCTACAACTCCAAGGTATATTTTTTAATATAAACGTTTTTATTCTATAAACAATATGTTCAAGATCAGTTCATTTTTCTATATTTTTGATTACACAGAAATAAATGATGCTACCATAAAACATTAGTCTGAAATCCTCTTATAATGTTAGTCCAGGTTTCTTGCACCAAATGCAGTCATAGTTTATTTTCTACCCTCTTTCGGATCATAAAATGAAACAGGCTGTTTTGCTGCTATTCCTTTAAGATTTCTACATGCAATTGATCTGTTTTGATTGGCGTTCCGCTGCGTAGCATCATAGTACACAGTGTTGTTCTCTACGGGCCTAGAAAACCCTGCTATTATACGTCTCGCTTTAATGTCACACACGCTTAAATCTTTAGTTGGTGATGCCTGTTGTGCCATCATTCTTGTACTGTATAGATTTCACCGTGTTGAAGCAACTTAACCTTAGAACTGAACTTTATGTCCAGAGTCCACAGGAAGCAGCATCTCTGGCATTTGAAATGCTTTTAGTCTTGCGAGATACTGAACAAGATGTTCGTGATCCCTCCCAGTTACTGTGCAAATATGCTTTTGAATATTAACACAGTGATGTTATAACTGGCAGCTGTGTATGAATGTGATCAAATGTTCTCAAGAACCTGTTTACTTTTCTCTAATTTACCTGCAAAAAAAAATTTTAAATCCTAGATTTACCTGCAAAAAAAAAAAAAGACATAAAATAACTTTCTTTCATTAATTACATTTTTTTTTTAATTTTGTAATTGTTTTCCCAGTTTCGCACTGACTTTTTTGTATCCATTTGGCTTAAACATTTGGGTTTTATATTATTATATTAATAATTATGTACCGGGCTTCTGTTGTTCCTCAGTGTAAATCGCTTTGATAAAAGCTCTAATACTGACTAATCTAAATTATTACTTGTTTTGGGTTGGTTTTGACTATCACTATTAAATCTAGTTGAAATATTCTTAAATAGAAAAATCTTAAATATAATTTTCTAAATCAAAGGTCGTCAATACAGCATGCCATACTCATTTCATTTTGCAATGTATTTAACAACCCCCCCCCTCAAAACTGCAGGCTTTTAATAATAACTGGAGACCGTTTATCAATTAGTTCAAATTTGCAAAAAAAAAAACATCAGAAAATACCTACCATTCAAAGTTGGGGAGTAAATTTGTTTTTTTAAATTGTTTTTGAGTGTCTCAATACGTAAACTACAGTCAAACAAAAATCTATTTTAAATATATTTAAAATGTAATTCATTCCTGGTTTCAACTGAAATTCAGCATCAGTATCCATCTTCAGTGTCACATGATTCTTTTCGAAATCATTCTAATTGCCCTGAAGTAGTGCGCAAGAACTTCTGTTCTGGTCAAAGAGTTCCCCCTTAGTCATATTATTCTGGTCCCTCTTTCATGTTTATTATATATTTTAATAATATAGCTAGGGCCTGTCCGATAACAACTTTTTGTTGTGCGAATATATTGCCCAAAATATTGCTATAAGACTATTATGTCATTTAAAACCATTTTATCCACTGAATGTAAATCATAAATTGTCACATGCAATACTAATTCAGAAGGCCTACACACCTGCCAATTTGACAACCAACTTTATACTTCTTAAGACTATATTCTCGATATGGACAATTACGTGTCCCCCACTAAAAACGCAAACTCAAAAAAATATTTATTGTCTCTCTTAAAAAAAATCCTGAAATCCAAGTATACTCAAACTAAGCATTTTCTAGGAGTAAAGTAGAAAACTGATCAACTGCCACAAATAATGTTTATGAAGAGTTCCATCTACAAGATTTATTCCCCTACCTTCTTTTCTCTGTAATTAAAGGGGTCCTGATTGCTACAAAAAACACATCCCTACTTAGCCAGTCAAGTGTCTGCCGTATGCACAAGACAGATCTGCAGATTACTTTGTTTTGTAGAAGATTTTTTTTTAATTGAACTCAGCACCTCATGACTACACGTTATGTACGAGAAGCTGCAAAAGATACAGGCGCAAGTGGAATGCAAAAAAAAACATGGTGACATTAATTTTTAAGCAAATATAATGTGCGATATATTGCGTCACCAAAAATTATCATGTACATATATTGCGCGATAAGTAGATATATTGATTATTGCGACAGGCCTAATATTAGCCTAATATATATTCTCATAGGCCTTCAATTGTTCTTTGACACGCTCTCTCCCCTGCTCTCTAAACTTTGACACAAGTACTGAATGGCAGAAGAATACCGCACGCGGTTTATACAAGATTCAGGTTTCCAAATTCTGCATCTGCTGGTGGTTTTCTCTTCTCGGTCAAGCCAACTGACTCTACGTCTCACTCTCCCTTTACCATGACAACAGTGCAACTTGTCTTGGCTTTTTTGAGTCAGTTGAGAAATCACATGAGTGTCATGTTGTTTATCGCTGGAGGCATGGATACGAACTATGCACTAAACTAATATTATGAGTCCGGTTCAAGGCAGGAGATACTATTTATAGGAAATGTAATTACAGAAATGTCTGGAAAGGTCAGATCGAAACTTATAAGAGAAGTGAAAAGTTGTTCCTGTGAAACTCTGCTAGTAAACAACATCTTACGCTGTAGGATAAATGAGCCTCTGTGTGCTGTTCAGGGCGTGACGGTACAGCTGTGAATGGTCGTATTGATTTTTGTGCCAGTCCTTATCTGTGGGATACTAAACTTGTGACCTAAATAGGAGTAAGTTGTACCCCCACCTGTTTACTTTTATAAAGTAACACCGTGAACTGCAGCCAATAAAGTGTTCCCTGAGCTGCAATTGCAAAATGATATGACCCCTTTATGCAAATGAGTCTTGACTAGGAATAAATATGTCTGATGTGTTTTGATAACCTTATTAACTTTGACCCACATTGTCTCGATGCCTATATGAATATGTGAATTGTACACTGGCACTATGTTTGTGTGTCTGGGATATTGTGACATGTGATTTTCCCAGACGTGACCTGAGAGTTAGTCACAAAGAGAAGTCCTCCAATATGGTTATCATTCCATATACACTACATTTTAAAAGTTTGAGGTCTGTAATTTTAATGCTTCTGAAAGAAGAGTCCTATGCTCGCCATGGCTGCATTTTTTTTAAATAAAAAAAAATACAGTAAAATTAATATTGTGATAATATATGACAGGTTAAATAAACTGTTTTTTTGTTTTTTTTCTTTTTTTTCTTTTTTTCTTCTTTTTTTTAATATATTTTAAAATATAATTTATTTTTATGATGCAAAGCTGAATTTTCAGCAGCCATTACTCCAGTCTTCGGTGTCACATGGTCCTTCAGAAAACATTCTGATTTTCATGATTTAAATGAATAGAATTTAATAAAGTTTTTTTAAAATAGAAATCTTTTGTAAGAATATACAGCAAATGTCTTCACTGTCACTATTAATGCGTCCTTACTGAATAATATTATGCATTTCTTTCAGAAAAAGAAACCTTACTGACCCCAAACCTTTGACTGGTAACGTGTAAAAGGTAAAACATCTGTCACGGTTGAGTTGTTTGATCATTATTCCAGCAGTATCATCTCTCTACACAATCATACTCTACACTGTTTAATCAGCAAGTGTGTCAAAGTCTGAGCTGGTAGAAGGGTGGGGTGATAGTTATGCTGGGGTTATGACTCCACGCAGCTGCTATTTCTAAGGCGCTATAAAAAAGGGTCATAACCTTTGCAAGGCAGCTGCTCTTGAAGTCACGGGGTCTATTCTAAACTAAACTTAAATGGATAAAAACGTGAAAGTGCAATTGTAGTAGTGTTCACCCGTGCCTAAAGGCCCCAAATCAGGTTAGCTTACACCACTCAGCTTTAAGAAAGACTTCTTTGCGATCATTTCTTCTTCTTCTTTTTTTTTTGTCTGATAAGGGACTCTCAAATGTTTCTCAAATAGAACTGAGTGCTTTTGCGTGAATGTTAAGCCCAGTTCTGTCTGATCTATATTGCAGCATCAAAAGTTGAATCTGCTTTAAAAGGCGGCTTGGTGAACAGATCATTTTGCAGTTATTTGCAGTTAAAAAAAATTGTGGAAGTGAACCAATATCAATGACATATAATTTGCATCTACACTGTGAAAAATTATTTTTCGAAGTTGCAAATAAGACAAAGATTATTGGAATGCGGTTTTACAAGGAAATACCATTTTAGTTTTTCTACTTCAAACTTTCATGTTTAATTCAATGTATTAATGGTTCGTGGTGTTTATAACCGGGGGAAATTTGCTAGCAATTTCTCAGCACAGACATTTTTAACACTGTAAAAAAAAAAGTTGACCTAACTTGAAAAAATAAGGCAACCTATCGCAGTCAACTTGTTAAGTTAACTCAGCAACCAACAACTTAAAAACTTTAGTTCATTTAATGAATAAAAGTCAGTCTACTGAGTGTTAAAAGATCTGTCAGAGCAACCAAATATTTTTTTTAGCATTTAGCAATGCTAATCTTTTTTAACAATCCTCTTTCTTTTAGATTTTTGTTTATTTTCAAAGCCTTCTACATAATATAGGTAGTATTTGCCTCTTAAATCTAAAGGCAAACATTTATGCTGATAGACAATGTATTAAACCAGGGGTGCCCAAACTCGGTCATGGAGTGCCGGTGTCCTGCAAAGTTTAGCTCCAACTTGCCTAACACACAGGACTGGACGTTTCTCGTATGATTTATAGTAAGAGCTTGATTAGTAGGTCAGGTTGTTTTAATTGGGTTGGAGCCAGGACGCCGGAAACTAGGAACTCTTGCAGACACCCGGACCTCCAGGGACCACGAGTTTAGGGAACCCTGTATAAAACAATTTGAAATGAGCTTTGGCACATACATAGTAATTTAGCACACGATTTCACCATGGTGAGTGATCAACAAATTTTAAGTGAGTAACAATATCCGAACTCTGATTCCACATGACAGCCGGAATGACAAACAAAGCAGTATAAAAATTGAAAACAAAAAAAACCCAACCAAAAAATGACACTATGTTAATATAATTAACATAAAATATTTTCAAAAACGACATGCATGTGTCAGATTCTATGTTCCGTGTCTGTTTGGTGTGTGTGGTGTTCATCTGTTTCCTTTTGTCATATTTGGTCTTCTGTTCCGGTTCATGATTAGACTTTATTTGCCCAGGTGTTTCCAATGTTCAATACTGTCATGATTCAGGTGTTCATTAGTGTCTCCGTGAGTCCTGTATGTAATGGTTCCTGTTTGAGTTTACGCTGTCCGGTAGTGTGAAGTATGATTGATGTTAACGCATTGCTACGCCGGGTTATTTTGGTTCCCTTGATATAATTGTTTTTTACCGTTAAAAATCCCTTATGTTTTAGTGTAATCCTGGTCTCCTGTTCCTCGTACGTCGCTCCCTCCAGTAGCTGTTTGACAGGTGACAGAAAAATATTCTCTACAGCGTTGTTAGTAGATTTTTCGGAAAGTTGAATTTTTTTACAGGAAATTGAATATAAAATGAGAATTGCTAACAATATACACTACTGTTCAATTTATTTTGGGGCAGTCGTTTCTCTTCCCTTCCTTTTTTGAGGAAAAATAATATTTTATTTTATTAAAATCAATCGTTTATGTATCCTGGTTCCTCGTTCCCGCTCCACAGCTCCCTCAACAGTAAGCACTGTGACAGCGTGAAGAAAAATATTTTATTGGTAGTAGCATTGTTCGAAAGTTGAATTTTTTTTGACAGGGAACTGAATATGAAAATATAGAAAGCTTTAGTAACCATATAAAACTGTTCAAAATTTTGGGGTGGTAGGCAGTAGTTTCTTCCTTTTTTTCAACGAAATTAATACTTTTAGCAAGGATGTGTTAAATTGATCAAACGTGATAGTAAATATTTACATTGTTAGAAAAAAATTCTTTGTTTTGGAATAACTGCTGTTTTTTTTTTACTTTTTATTCCTCAAAAAATCCATAAAAGGATCACAGAGAACCCCAAAGATTAGCAGTATTATCATATTAGCATATTAGAAATTCTGGAGGATCATGTGACACTGAAGACTGGAGAAATGGTGATGAAAATGTCAGCTTTGACACCACGTAAAGTATATTTTAACAGCCCTAATATTTAAAGTTTATGTTTCACATAGTGTTGGTTTCTTTTGCATTTCTATCAACTAAAGCAGTCGTGGGATGCGCATGAGCATAAGAGACTTCTTAAAAATCTTAAAAATTAAAAATCTTTATGATCCCAAACTTTTGCACGACTGTGTGTTTGTGTATACATATTAAAATGTGTTGAGAGTACTACTCTTATTTGTAGCTGAAATTGTAACCAAATTAAGCAAAATATTAAATAAGCAGATAATTGGTAATAATAGGTGAGCTGAGTCCCACACTCTCTCGCTCACTCGGAACCAGTGGTCTAAAGCTGGAACCTCCGACGGTTCTCCTGTCCATGGGAAGAGCGGGGGCTGGTACCAGAGTATGCACTGAAACGGCGTGAGGCCGGTGGTGGTCTGGGTCAGGGAATTCTGACCGTGACCCCTAGTAGTCGGAAGAATGCCCTCCAGACGCGGGAGATAAACTGCGGTCCCCTGTCAGAGACTACATCCTCGGGGACTCCGAAGTTTCTGAAGACATGAGTGAATAAACTTTCTGCAGTGTCGAGAGCGGTTGGAAGTCCTGGGAGGGGGATTAGCTTACAGGCTTTGGAAAACCAATCTACGACCACCAAGATGCAGGTATTCCCATTGGAGTTGGGTAAGTCAGTCACAAAATCAATTATCAGGTGAGACCAGGGTCGATGGGGGATCGGCAGAGGCACTAGCTTGCCTACGGGTAGGTGACGAGGGGTCTTGGACATGGTGCAGACTGAGCAACCCCCGGATTTGTCCTGACGCCACTCAGCGGCAACGGGGGGAAGCAACAGGCCTTTGCGGTGCACCGGGCACCAGGAGGAGTGCGCTGCGATTGGATCGTTCCACCGATAGCAACGGGTCAGAATGTCGTACCGGCCACCCAAGACGTTCCTACGGTCCATAACCCTAACAGTCTACTAGATAATCCAGATGACCACCCGTCGCCCCGCGATTTCTGAGTCAAAGGAGTCTCGGACAGGTAGATGGAGGGTAGGTCAAGGATTCGGAGGAGGAAGGTTCGTCGGTGTTCGGTGGGGACCTGGACAGAGAGGAGAGGACGTGCGGTTTAAGGAGGGAATTAAATAGAACGTGGGGTTGAATTGGGGTACCTGGGTGGGAGTCGGAGTTGTACGGTGACTTCGGTGATCTGCCTCTGTATAGGGAACGGACTCAAGGTTAGCCCGGGGAATAGCTTTTACCAGGTTGAAGCGCGAGGCGCAGATCCGGTGTGAACAGCCATACTGTCTCTACCTGGATGGTAAGTGGGAGTGGCAAGTACGTTTCCCCGAGCATTATTTCTGCGAACGGCTTTATGCCTCAGCACTGCAATTGTTTCGCAGGATGGAGTTTTGTGAGCTGAGAGTTCACAAATCTCGTGCTCACTCTGAACCAATTGGTCTTACAGCTGGAACCTCCGCGGTGTCCTGTCCACGGGCCAAGAGCGGGGCTGGTACGGTATAGCACGAAACGGTGTGAGGCCGGTTTGGTCTCTGGGTCAGGGAATTCTGTGCACTTACCGGCCCAAGGGAGAAATGCGCTCAGATGTGTTGGTCGTCGTGACAAGTATGCCCGGAGGTAAGTCCATCCGTTCCTGGATCTTCTCTATCAGTCCCCCCTGGCAAATTTGTCGGGGGATGGTAGCCGGCGAGGATAAGTTGACCGTGACCCCGAGGGAGCGGAAGAATGCCCTCCAGCGAGGGAGATAAACGGCGGTTTTTCCCTGTAAGATCTACATCCTCGGGGATTCTCCGAAGTTTCTGAAAATGTACGTACTTAAATGTCTGCAGGCAGTTCGAGCGCGGTGGAAACGTCATGCGAGGGGGCATTGAGTTACCGGGCTTTGGAAAACCCGATCTAGACCCCAAATGCAGGTATTCCGGGAGTGGGTAGTCAGTCACAAATTCGATTTACCAGGTGCGACCAGGGCCGATGGCCCGGAATAGGCTGGGGCACCTAGCTTGCCTACGGGATGGTTTGGTCGACGAGGAGTTTGAGACATGGCACAGACTGAGCAGCTTCGGACGTGCCTGGTGACATCCAGGGCCATACTGGGCCACCAGTACCGGGCTTGGAGTAGCGAGAGGGTCCGTTTGCTGCCTGGGTGTCCAGAGCCTGGTACATTGTGCACTGAGCCCAGAAGGGATTGTCGCTGGGAAGTGGGTACATACGTTTTCCCTTCTGGGCCTCCCGGAGGAGCAGGTTCGGTAAGAGTGGCAGCTCGAATGTCCTCATCGATGTTCCATTGAATGGGGCTTACAATCAGGGCTGCAGGGAGAATGGGCTCAGGATCGGAAGGCGTGTCTGGAGAGTGCATGCGTGAGAGGGCATCGGCTTTATTGTTATGATTCCCGGGACGATAGGTGATGGTGAACTGAAACTTGGTGAAGAACAATGCCAGCGGGCTTGGCGAGGGTTAAGTCTCTTGGCTTCTCTTAGGTATTGAAGATTCTTGTGGTCGGTAATTGTGAACGGATGGTTTGCTCCCTCCAGCCAGTGCCACCACTCCTCCAAGGCGAGTTTGATGGCCAACAACTCCCGGTTGCCGATGTCGTAATTCTGCTCCACTGGGTCAGTTTCTTAGAATAGTATGCGCAAGGCAGGAGGCGAGGAGGCTCACCGTACAGTTTGGACAGCACGGCCCCAGTGCCGGTGGTGGAGGCATCGCGCTCACTCGAACAGGTTTTCGTTTGTCCGGTCAGGAGGATAGACAGGATGGGGCCTGCGACCAGGCTGTTTTCGAGTCTCGGAGGAGGCTTCATGGGCAACACTGTTGGTCAGGACAGGGCCTTGGGTTTTCTCGGAGCATGGAAGTCAAAAGGGATGCAGTGTGGGAATGAAACATCCGGGATGACATACGACCAATAGAGTTAGCAAAGCTAGACTCCTGCAGCTCCTTACGTGTATGGGGAAGAGGCGGCCACTCCTTTTTTGGACTGCATCAACATTTCCCATGAATCCAATTGCAATCCATTCACCTGATCCATCTGAATCCTTCCTGGCCGACGATTTGGTTTACACCAGGCCAAAGTTACCGTGGGGGCGACTGGTTCGCATTTCTCCAGCTGGTAAGAAGAGATGGTTCGGTTGCAAAGTACTTCTGTAGGACTGCCTGAACGTGTTTGGCCGCTTATTTGCTAGGCACACGATTATGGGAGTAATGGCTATTATCGTCACGAGTTAGACAACAAGGCGGTCGGAGGAACCCCAGAACACCCTACTTCTGAATCCGTGGACGGATAGACGGGGCCCTGGCTAGCCCATACAGCATCACAAGGCGTATCATAGTGGCAGATTGGTGTATATGAATTGCGTTTTCAACTCATCGCCGCCCGGATTCGAAACAAGTTGTATGCACTTGCAGGTCCAGCTTGGCGAATTTGAGCAGGCCACACAGAGTCATCGAGCGGCGCCGGGCCCGGGCCGGCCAAAGTGGAGGGCGTTTACTATGGGAGTTCAGGAGTCCGACAGTCGATAAAATGGCACAAGCCCCCGTCATTCTTGCTCACGAATAGAAGAATAGATGCAGCTGGGAGACCTTGTGGGCAGGTTATGGATGAATCCTGGTTAAGGAGGCCTCTGTGTATTCTTTCCATCGCTCTTGCGCTCGCACGGATGGGACACCAGATACCTCTAACTCACACGGGCCTTTTTATACTTCCGACCCGGCAGAAAATCGATGGCCCGCTTAGTCCAATGGTTCCGATTGAGGTGGTAACTGAGTGGCTGCTCCCTGCTTACTGAAAAGACCCCATGGATCACGCCAAGTTTAACCGATGACGTTATCATTCTCCGGGTCGGGGCTTCGAGCGGGGAGATGGCAACTTGAGTTCGGGAGGGTGATCCATGGGATTGCGGAGGGGGGTAGGTGGGTATGGTGGGTACATGACGTGAGAGTTGCGGTGACAGTGCTCGCTCCAGTGAGTCACCTCATATGAGTCCCATCTGATCTCTGGAGAATGGAGAACAAGCCAGGGGCGTCCCAGGATGATATCAACGGTGGGTCCCTCCAGTACCAAAAAAAGTAATTTCCTCCTCGTGTAGAGTGCCAATCTTAAGCCTTAGTGTCGGTGCTCGATATTTCACCAACCCCCGTCCTAGCGGTTTTCCCTGGATGGTCTCGCTCGGAGCTCGAGGCATGGACGTTTCCGGGGCAGATGGAGCGATTCAAGGTCCTGGATAGAAATTGCCGGATGGAAGTCTCTGAGTCGACGAGGGCCGGGGCGACCAAAGCAGAAAGGTTGGGGGAGTAGTCTGCTACGATGCTTAGCACAAGTGGGGAACCCGACAGGGCTAGTTGGAGGGGTACTCACGCAGACCTTGGGGGTAGACTGGCAGGACCTGATACAATGATCAGCGGGGCCTTATTTTTACGCACAGTACTAGAACCAGACACGGCCGCGAGCCGGGCAAGCAAGTTCCGACGGGGGAGCCGGGAGGTGTCACCTTGAACGGCCGGTTACTGGGGAACCCGTTGAGGGACGTGACCAGACGGTGGGCGCTCCTCACGGCGGCCGTGGCAGGCGGGAATTGGACGCTGGGAATTCGGTGGCCTTTTTGAAGCTTTTCAGTCAACGAGTCATCAGATGTTTAGGCATTGAGCTTGTACATGGGGATTCAATCCTTGCTGGTAAGAGCCAAGTAGAGCCGCCTCATTTCACCCGCTAGTCGCCGCCAGCGTTCTGAACCGCAGGGTGTAGTAGTGAATGGATGACGTGCCTTGGCGCAGCAACTGGTCGGACAATGATAGCACTCCTGCAGTGTGGCCAAAGACTTTTTTGAAATGGTTAGTGAAGGCATCATATGAATTAATTATGGCACTATTAATGTTCCATATGGCCTTGGCCCACAACAGCGCTCTTCCATTAAGAAGGGATATCAAGAATGCTACCTTAGTGCGTTCGGTGGAAAATCTCTGCGGCTGCATCTCGATGAACAAGGCCACTTGCAGGAGGAAGCTGCCACACTCAGCTGCATCACCCGTGTATGAAGCAGGCATGGCCATGGGACTGACAGAGGCAGACTGGGGGGAGATCGTGGAACAGCTTCCAAGGAGTCGTTGGAGGATCGCGGGAGAACCAGAAGGTAAGTCTTTCGAGGAGAATATCGTATAGAGAGTCCAGGGCAGTCCATATGAGTGAACGGTAGACTGGACAGTGAGTGACTGTGATGTGTGTGTATTTGTAGTGTGGCTTGATTGGTGACAGCAGGTGCGGGTGATCAGAACTCAGGTGACTGTGATAGGGTGATTATCCGGGCTGGTGACTGCAGTGACTGTGATGAATCCCTGACAGTTATATTGTGTAACACTAACACAAATCTACTGGGTTGCATAGTGATTTCCTGGAATGGACTAGTTTGAGTTATTAGCTTTGAGATTTCAACAATATGTCACAGGTTGCTTCATGCAGGGTTAAATCTGTAACATAAAGACACAGAGGGAATATAAACATGAAACATATGTTTCCTTTGCATCATGAACAGAGAGTTGCATGTCTCCCTATCACTCATATGCCCTGGAGCCAACTGTTGGCTCAGTTATGAGGAAAAGAAAATAGGATAGTGAATTGTGGTCCCCTATGACCGCAATTCACTCATCGTAGAGATAAGATGTGGGCTTTCCTTGAACCATCGCAGGGTTCCTCGAACAGCCACATAGAGTTCGCAGAACATCCCACTTTAATTTGCAAAAATGTTAGGGTCAATATGATCCAGAGATTTTTGTAGTATGACTCACTGAATCTATGGGTACTTTTCATGTGTACATGTGTGGTTTTCTAAGAATTTGGGATTCAAGAATCTTGAAATCTGTCTAAAAAAGTGCTTGTAAAAATGTTAGGGTTATTATCGGACAAATCTGGCCTCGGTATAATTTTGTCGTCCCACAAGGACAAACTGTTCCCACCTTTCACAGCCTCAGGACAAACAACACAGACAAACTACTACTGCACTCTACCTGCTGCTGACTTTGATAGAATTAACCTTTACAAATATTTCCATGGTAGCCAGTTTCTACCAAAACAGCATACTAATTTACTACAGGTATTGTTACTACTGTTAATCCATCATAAAATAATATGGATCTCATTCAGACAGTGTTTTAAAAATCTAATTACTAATTACAAATACCAAATTACCATCGTTTTCCTGTAGTAACAATAACTAGTAACTGTTAAATTATGTAAACTATAATTGGTAAAAGAAATGAAACTGATTGATTGATGTCTATGAGTCTGTGTGCATAAAATATAATTATAATTCTGTATATAAATGTTTATTTTTATTTCTAGTTCACTTGGCAGAGCGTGTCATATCAATGGAAAATCCTCAGCAGCGCCTCGTGTAAGTTTGTAATTTTCCTCCTGTGGTCAGAGGGAGGTTTATGTATTTTGTAATGCAAAAAAGCGACGCACGTGCTTGATGACTAATAGTCCTCATGGCACTTCATAACCTGGGATGTTACTACATAACCAGACACACCTCCGACGCGTCAATGCATGTGCTGCTATACGTCATGCCACACTTCTACTGCATGAACGTTTTTTCGATATTCCCGCAAGAGAATGACATCGCAAAATGGTCTGTAAGTAAAATATCGATTTTTTATCTAAAAAAATTATACTTATTATTCTTTAGATTAGTATTTCTTTTTTAATTGAAATTATATTAATGTTATGGATACAAAGTTTGAGAAAAGAAATGGTACAAAAGTTTGATACAGCGACCCGAGTTGGATTCCCGCCTCGAGGTCCTTTGCTGATCCCGCTCCCCTCTTCTCCACCTCAATACTTTTCTTCATCGCTCCACTGGTACTCTCAAAACAAAAGCACCAAAGTCATAAATATAACTTCAAAAAAAAGTTTGCATTTATTCATTAATTGTATATTTTCTTTTTGATGTCAGTGGTCATAATTCTTTTAGCCCCAGCCCCAAAATCTTTTCATTAAGAGGAAAGCCGTGTTAGCTTTTATTATTAGTATATTTTTTTTTAATGAAGGTGTGGGGCTTCATACATGTCAAGATGTGTCCGTATCAATTTCACCTCAAAACGCAAGAAAACTATAAAACTAATTATTTATTTATTTAATTATTCATTACTAATAAATATACATACACATACACATATGTATGTATGTGTGTGTATACATAGGTGTAAATGTGTTGTATGTATACATACATTTATATATAGAAAATTGTGTGTGTGTGTATATAGTCTATGTACATTTATGTACATGTATGCATTTATATAGTTATATGCATATATTTATATACTTGTATGTAAAATAAATATAGCATCTATTTATTTGGGGATAATACATAGATGCTAAAATACATAGATGCTATAAATAAATAGCACTTGTGTATCAATGCTCTTTTGTTGATTTTGATTGCTTCCATTGTCCTCATTTGTAAGTCGCTTTGGATAAAAGCGTCTGCTAAATGATAAAATGTAAATATAATGTAATGTAAAGTACATTTTATGTTAGAAACATATGTATTTATACACCACAGTCGATTTTACTGCCGTTAATTTATGCTGATTTATTTTTGTAATTATTGTTTTCGTAATGCAACCAAACTGCAATGAATTGCATAATGCATTCTCACTGTGATAAAATCTTTCATATCTGATCTCGCGCAGAGCTCCAGTGATCTAGAAGCGCACTTGCTGCGTAGTATGTAGTATACAGTGTGTAGTGTGCAGCGTACGTGAGCGTTCCATTCTCTGTTTTCCTTAAGCGGGACTGAGGGGAGGGTTGAGCTCCAAATGACGTTACCGAGCCCGATAAAACACCGAGCGGCTTCACGCGGACGCATCAGACAGTCCGTCCGCGCGTACAGAGCGACAGCAGCAGCAGCCGCAGCTCCCGTAGACACCGACTCGCGTCTCATTGATACATTCTGGGTGTTAAATACCGACGAGAACGATGGTCTGAAGAGATTTAGGCGACCATTTCGTGAATGTAATTCCATTACATTCATCTGATCAGCGCGCGTAAAGGGCCGCTTTGGTTTCGCCGTCTCCTCAGTCGCCTTCTCTCTGAGAGATACAAGTGCCCATGCGATTCTTCAGACTCACCTTTAAGTGTTTCGTGGATTGTTTTTGAAGGTGCTGTTTCAAATCGGTGTCATTTTCTTTTATGGTCTATTATTTCATTTCCAAACGCGCTTTTTGATCAAACAAACCAATAATACCGTTGCCAATTACGCCGAGAGACTCAAACTGCCATCCCTTGTAACCGTTTGACATCGAGGAGAAACGAAAAATACATTCGTAAAGAATAACACTGCTGGCTTTATTAAATAAAAGGATAAAGGACCAGATCCTGTGCACCTGAAGAGGGACAAAAGGGACGTCTTGGTGTGAATAAAAGAAACTGACTTCATCCAAGAACAATAAGAGATCAAACAATTTATTTTTGACTGCTGATTTAAGCCCTTCTCGAGTCTCGTGAGGAGGTTCGTTTGCTTTGTTTACACGAGAGATGGAGAAATCCTCTCTGGACGCAGACTGCTGCGCCCTGAACTCGGTCCTGGTGGAGGAGAAGAAGGGCCATCTCATTCCCAATGGAAACACGCATCAAGGCGTCAATGGGACCCTCAACGGCGGGCCCATATCAGCCGCCGCTGGGGCCATATCGTCGGCGGCGGCGGCGGAGAAGAAGCAGGGCTTCCCCGAGCGAGAGACGTGGAACAGACAGATGGACTTCATCATGTCCTGTGTGGGGTTCGCCGTGGGGCTGGGGAACGTCTGGCGCTTCCCGTACCTGTGCTACAAAAATGGTGGAGGTAAGACGTCTTGATGACTCTGCAGCACACAAGAGCCCTTCAGATTACCCCCCCCCCCCCCCACCCGCCCCTCTCCCCCTCTCCCCTGACGTCACTTCACGGTGGAGGAACCCCTCCTGTGTGTCTGAACTGACTCCATTCATTCATTCCAGGTCATGCCTTTGCCAATCATATCTCTTATCTGTTGAATTACTGTTCTATCATTAACAAATAGTTTAGAATGCAAGTATAATATTATCTTCTTCTATATATTTATATAATTTATGCTGTGCGTATATGTAAATGTGTGATATGAATACCCTTGACAACAGAAAGCTCATACTTTTTGACACTTAAGCATCTTTATAATATATATATATTATAGAATGGTAATATCACTGGATAATATATATATATATATATCTATATATATATATCTATATATATAGGTATATATATATGTTTAAGTTATAATATCTAATTAAATATTTTTTCTTATTCACATATATATCTATATATCTATATCTATATATAGATTATAAGAACGATACTGAATATGCATATATTTGCTAAATGTTTATTTTACGAAGTTTTTGTTTACATAATGTGTGTGTGTGTTCTGTGTATATTTATTACATAAATACACACACATACAGTATATATTTTGGAAATATTTACATGCATATAAATTTATATATTTATATTCTTATATTTCATATTATATATAAATATATTTAATATATAAACAACATATTTTCTTAAATACATGCATATGTGTGTATTTATATAAACATAATAAATATACACAATATACACGTATATTATGTGAACAAAAACTTTTATTTTGGATGCGATTAATCGTGATTAATCGTTTGACAGCACTAATATATATAAGTAGTAGTCATTTTAAAACATGCGTAGTTTGCTCAGTCCTTCACCAAAATTCTTATGCAAATAATATCTTAAAATAGTAAGGTATCACCTGTGAACAGTGTTGTTTCCTGTTGAATATCCCATGATTTAATAGGTGCTGTTTTGGTGCCATTGATTGGTAGTCATTATATTAAAGAATTAATAAATGATTAAGTAAAGACATGAATATCGGTAAACAGTATCGGTCTGTACCTTAAAAATCTGAATGTTATTGCATTAATAACAAAACAAAGCATCAAATCAAGTGTCATTAATTTAAAACACATTTCAAGCAAAGTTTTGGTTTTAAAGGTGATTAGTTGGTTTTTAATGCTAAAGCAATATATAGACTGTTAAAAATGTAGACCAAATTGCCCAGTAAACTTTGTACTGAGAAAAGCTTTAGCATTATTAATCAGATGCCATTGAGCTTGTGTTTCAGAGTATCAGATGCAGCTAAAAATGGATAATGAAGGAGAAATTGCTCTATATAGAATATATGAAAGCCTAGTTTGAGCCTTATTGCACTGAATGCAATGCACGAAAGCACACAAGGTCACACATTTCCACGCAACCATTAGAGGTCACACATGCCCTTACAAAAATAGCTTTAATGGAAAATTCTAAGTTTGTCTTAAAGAATAAAAAAATGTTTTTTTTAAATGATGTAAATCATAAAGTAATATATATTAATTAATTTATATTAATATATTGATTTGGCTTTAGTGCATTTATTTTAATTTGCCTATTTTAATGTGTCTGAAATGCTGTCTAAGTAGTCATCTCATTAGATTTTGGGACCTAGCCGTTGTCTTATGACGGATATGCGTGGCATTAGTAGTCATGGTGCGTCTCCCATCATCAACTTCACTGATTCGCTCTCTTTTGCTCTATGAGTCATCTTCTGATGGCTATAGAATGAGAAGGCCAAGTCTGCGTAACACTTTAGGACCCCATTAGAAAGGGAACCATTGTGTTTGCTTGAATGACGAAGCCGCGTCCCCAGTGCCCTGGATTCCTTCCAGCGTTTGCTGAATGAATGGCCATACGTTAGCAGCAAAGATGTGTGTTAAAGAGTTTTTGTCCTGATGTATGGGGATGTACTCTAGGGGGATATGATAGAATGTACGTTATATAAAACGTGAAATACTTGATGATTATCCAGACAATGTTAGATTAGATGCATTAGAGTAGAGTACACCTATAGGATTGTTGAAAATCACTTTACATAATAATTTATATAATTGCAGAATCCTCTCTAGATCTTACACTGCCAGCCAAAAGTTGTGAATAATTAAGATTTCTTAAAGTCTCTTCTGCTTGCCAAGGTTGCATTTATTTGATCACAAATACAGCGAAAACTGTTAAATTGTAAAATATGATTTTAAAAATTAAAATAATGTTTTTTTAAATCTTAATAATCTTTTAAAATGTAACTTATTCTTCGAAAGTGAAAGCAAAAAAGCCTGCATGCATACAAAAGCAATTGCACTGCCCCGCTCAACGTGATTTCTTCACTTACCCCAAACTTTGGAATGATAGTGTATCACAGATTTCACAAAAAATAGGCGCAAAACCTGTTTTCAAATTGGATAATAATAAAAGATTTCGTGACAGCAATCACATATTGAATGGTTTCTTGAAAGAATCGTAACACTGAAGACTGGAGTAATTCAGCTTTGCATCACAGGAATAATACATTTTTAAATATATTCAAATAGAAACACTTCAATTTAAATTGTAATAAAATTTCACAATATTTCAGTACTGTATTTTTGATCAAATAAATGCAGCCTTGGTGAGCACAATAGACTTCTTTCAAAAAACAGTAAAAGATCTTAATTATCCCACTTTTTGGCCGTCTCCCACTATCCTTGGGAAAATTCCAATATTGTTTTCCTGTCTTATTCAATAATAGACTAAAAAACATTTTTCCAAGATGTATAAAGTTACGCTGAATGTGTGAACTGTAACAGCGATCATGATGTCTCTTCCAAAAGCAGTGTTTGTCTTTGGCACTGCCCTGGATGCCTGCAGTGAGAAAAATGTTAAGACTTGATCAATGTTGTGTTAGCACTTGGGTTGCAATTCCTTTCTGTCTTGATGGATAACTTGATTTCATTCTCATCTGGTTATTTAGATAGAGAAGATGTCAGTGTGTTTTGGATCTAAAGTCTCAACCACCTGTGGTAGAGGGGAAAGGTCATGGAAACCAACCGCTGGGAACATTTCACGAAGACCATCAATTCCTCCAAAAACAATAAGTGATTCAAATAAGACGTGCCAGCTCGAGAAAGATGAGATGCATGAGCGTCCAGTGAGAACTGGCTGACTCTTGGAGCTCTTCTTACTCAAGTAGTTACTTTACCCCCAACAAGCAGCTCTAAGGTAACAGAATTACAGTCTCCCGGTGCAGGTCGCCAAACTCAACGTGTCGTCTTTGTGTGGAATACTGATAGGCTCCTGAATTGTTTTGCCAAATCAAATCAGGCCCGTCAAAGACCAAAAAGGTCCTGCTGGCAGGAGGAGAGTAAATACGGTTCATGTCACACATTCTTGACTTTTACTGTGTTCACAGGTTGAGTCTGTGAGATACTTGTGATATTTACTTTCCACATTCTCAAAAGACAAATTTAGCCAGGTCAAATTTAAACCTGTGGAATCTATTATTTGTGTATAGATGGGTTTTTTTTTGTTAGAAGGAACAGTTCACCTAAAAATAAAAATTGTGTTTGAAAACCTGTATCACTGGAAGGACAAAATCCAAATTGCTCGTGTTATGAAAGTGAATGGCAAGATTTTCATAATTAATCACTTAAAAATAACCAATATTTTATTTAAAGTGCCCCTATTATGGAGTATTAAGTGTTTTTTGACCTTGCATGCATGTCAACCTGTTGTTGGGGACTCCCAAAACCAAAATATGAACCTTTCACCACCCATAATAGGGGCACTTTAAAAATAAATATTAATAAAATGCTACAAATATATTTTAAACTATAAGCACTAAAATAGTGTGGATATTTTTCACCATTATTTCATATTATTAGTATACTATTATAGCTTTATTAGTATAAATTTAATTAGCGTTTATTTTTATATTTCCGTTTTTCACAGTCCACATTTTAGTAACTTTATTATGTGCTTTTATCATTTTATTACTTTGTATTATTTAGCTTTCATTTATTTTTATTTCTATTTCAGTTTTATTAATATTAGTAATTAAACTTAAGATAGTTGCTAAGGCAACATTTCTATTTTTTAAAATGTTTTTAAAGTTTTCTATTGAATATTTACATTTTATTTCAGCTCATTTCAAATAGGAAAAATATTTTTTAATAGTTTTAGTTAACAAAAACAACACTGATGCAAGAATGTAAGTCATACAAGTTTGGAACAGCATGAGGGTCACTAAATAGTACATTTCTATTGCTGTGTCACCTGTTTATTTAATATATCGCAGTAATTGCTAAAGAAAAATCTTTCTCTGCATCCCTCTTTAACTGGAGGTGTTGGTATCTGGAGACTTTTCAGTTTTTGGTACAATGTTTCTAATTTGTTCCTAGCCAAATCACTCATGAGCTAATTGATTTCCTATAGACCTCACAAGAGGTTTCTCTGCACCTGAACTGAAGATTTGCTAATTTCCCTAATTCCCCTTAGAGAACTCAGTCTCTATTAAAACAGTCTAAAGTTCTTGATGTGAACCAATTAAAGTTAAGAGACCCCTGTTGTGTTAATCTGTAGCACTCAATTAGGTAAGAATCACTAAAACTATTCCTCATATTTAAGCCTAGAGATTTGAACTAACCCCTAAACCTATTAAACTTCTGCATGTACTACAGTATTTGTTACTGTTCATGAATTTAAAGCACATAACTTGATAACACTCCGCCTCTATTGTAAGACTTTATGGTAGAGGTCAGAGGTCACATTAGCTAGCTGCCTTATCTGTTTCTTTATACAGCTCTGCGTTCAGTTCAGAGAGCTGCTCACTCTTCTGTCTGTGCTTTCTGAGGTCACAGATCTTTCATTGAGCTGCTCAGATTGACGCTGTGCCGTCACTAACACATATACAGTATGCACTGTGAGGCACAGCAACGGTCCAGACTTTCTGTTGCCAGGTTACTGGCTGTTTTTGCAGCACTGTTTAGCGGTGCATCAGCGTTAAGAGAGGCCAAGCTGAGCCGAATGGTGGCCACATAGTCAGTAGATTTATGATCTCTGCAGTAAAGCCCTCTACCTGTCCTTGAGTGCTGGATCTGCAGTACAAAATGTTTTTTGTAGAGAAAATATCATGTTTTAAGAAATGTGATACCATATTGCATTTATAACATATGCATACAGAAATGTGTATAGAGAGAGAGAGTCAAGAAGCAAAAAATATGTAATTATTTTTCATGATTTGTTTTCATATAATATAAATAATAAATATTAAGTATATGCGGAAAAGTATATATATATATATATATTAGATATGCCTTTTTGAACCGTACCTATTGTGAGATGGTCCATGTTTTAAACTCTTCTGCCCTTATGCATCTTATTCATTCTTTATATGGTTGAATATTTATGGGGGTATGCATGTACGATGTGTTCGTTTTTTTGTCTTAGTTCGTAGTGGTTTGGCTCACACACGAAATTCCAGACAACTAAGTTGTTTGGCATAATGAATAAATCTAATAAAAATAATAAACAATAAAAACAATATTATCAACGTTTATAAGTCCCCTACAAAGCCTACTATTTAAAATTTCAACATTTATATTATGATATTTATATTATAAATTAAAATAAGATATAAAGTCCATAATATGGTCAAGAAATTATAAGTATAAGATTATTTAAAAATAAGGTGATTTCCATATATACATACATACATACCCACAAACATGATTTAAAGGATCCAAAAGTAAAAGATATTATAATAATTCTATATATATATAAATTTTGGGTTGCCAAATCTTTTACCTTTTATATCTATGTAAAACTACTCATGAGGCACGTCAACATGGTCAAACTTTGACTAAATTTAATTTCCAACATTAATAAGCCTACAAAATGGATTAGTTTAAAATTTCCATGTTCAAATTCCATTTTAAAGTAAGCACTGTTTAATGTGTCTGGTTCTCAATGGGAAGGCATGAGAAGGCCAGTGATGCCAGCACAGCAGGACATGTTGGCGACTTGCCTGACTGACATCAGTTCCTCGCTCCACGTGGACGGGCGATTAAGAAGAGCGTCTGTTAATCTTTTAATCCCCTTTTTCTGACTGGGGCCTAACTGTGGCTGCTTTAGGGTTCACCTATTATATATTCATGTTCTCTGTAAATTTATCTTTGTGTTATTTTAATATGCTGGAATTGTACAATAGTTGTTGCTTTGGAATTCTAATAGTCTAGTACACTGAAAAAAAATTGGTGTAGTGAAAATTTTGCACTCAGAAATTGCTAGTAAATTTCACAAATAATTATAAAGAAATTACATTGAATTAAACATGAAATTTTGAAGTAGAAAAACTGGAATTGTATTATGAATAAAACTTGCATAATCTACTAGGTATGGACATGATTAATACCTCAAAACATGCAAAACCACAATCGTGCACAACACTTCATGTTTTCCTTAACGTGAGCCACACCTTGCATGGTGCCTCAGGGCTCGGTTCTTGGACCACTTCTCTTCTCTGTCTACATGGCATCACAATGGGTTCTGTCTTTCAGAAACATAGCTTTTCATATCACTCTATGTTGATGACACTCAACTCTACCTCTCATAACATCCTGATGATCCGACATTAGCTGCTCGCATTTCAGCATGTCTAACAGACATTTCTTGCTGGATGAAGGACCATCACCTTCAATTTAACCTGGCTAAGACAGAATTGCTTGTGGTTCCATCAAACCCATCATTTCATCACAATTTCACCATCCAGTTAGGCACATCAACCGTAACTCCTTCAAAAACAGCCTAGAAACCTTGGAGTTGTGATTGATGATCAGCTGACTTTCTCAGACCACATTGCTAAAACTGCCCGGTCCTGCAGATTTGCTTTATTCAACATCAAGAAGATCAGGCCCTTTCTTTCGGAACATGCTTCACAACTCCTTGTTCTAGCTCTTGTTCTGTCCAGGCTGGATTATTGCTCTCTTGGCAGGTCTTCCAGCCAATTATATCAAACCTTTACAATTAATCCAGAACGCGGCAGCAAGATTATTTTTTATGAGCCAAAAAGAACACACGTCACACCTCTGTTTATCAGTTTACACTGGCTACAGTAGCTGCTCGCATAAAATTCAATGCATTAATGTTTGTCTACAAAACCACAACTGGCGCTGCACCCCTTTACCTAAATTAATTACTTCAGACTTATGTGCCCTCTAGAATCTTGCGTTCTGCAAGTGAACGGCGCTTTATTGTGCCATCCCAAAGAGGCACAAAATCACTTTCACAGACTTTTAAATTAAATGTTCCCTGCTTGTGGAATGACCTGCCCAACTCAATTCGAGTAGCTGAGTCCTTAGCCATCTTTAAGAATCTGCTAAAAACACATCTCTTCCATCTTTTTGACCTTCTAACTCTAGCACTCTCTATTATAATTCTATTCTTTAAAAAAAAAAACTAACACTAGCATTTCTCATATTATTGTATTCTATCAGTTTTTTTTCTTTTTATTTATTATACAATTAACAAAAGCAAAAAAGGCCTCTAACACTAGCTTGCTCTATTCTTTTCTCTCTATCTCTATTCGCATTCTTCTGTTTATATCTATATATATAAACCTTGCTATGTGTACTGCGTTAAGCAAACTGAGACTTGTTATAGCACTTGCATATCCTTGCTCTTTTGTTGATTTTGATTGCTAACATTGTCCTCATTTGTAAGTTGCTTTAGACAAAAGCGTCTGCTAAATAACAATTTAAATATAATATATAAATCGTATATATATATAGGTAGAGATTTATATATATATTATATATATTAGCTCTATATGTATGCATATGATCTTTTGCATCTCTAGAATGCATGCAGTCCTCGCTACCCTAACTAGTACATACTGATGCTGGAGACAAGTTACTTTTCACCTGATAATACATGAAAACAATGTCATTGGCTTCTGAACAGATTGAGCCATATGTGTTGACAGAGCATCCATATCCATCTGTTGTGTAAGGGGGAGGTGTGGAAATCTATATTTATAGCCTCCCCTCATAACCCAAGAACCCAGTCAGTTCTGCTTGTGTTTTTAGTGAAAGCACTTCTTGTTTGTGCTTTACAGGATAATGTGAACCGCTCAGCTGGGCTAACTCCCATTGCGGTTTTAGCTCATCCAGAATAGAAAGCTTAACATATTCTCACCACACCTGAGGTGGCTGTCTAGTAGCGAGCTGGAAAATATTAATGGGATATAGTGAGCAGCTGACTGAACATTATCCAGAATTATGTGGCTACTTAGCAAATAAATAAATAAATGAACATAAAATATTGATTTTAGTTAGCTACTATAGGCTGCCAATGAGAAATGACCCAGCTATGTTGGAAACACAAGTAGGCAGTAACATATATAGCGTTGCTATGGGCAACAGTCATTATTCAGAAATATATCTGAATGTTGCGATTGATCAGTCAAAATCAAGTATTCCATCTAACTGCCATACCTTCTTTGCGACATCTTAGTTTTTACGTTTAACATATTATTCACAAAATTATAAAACAAAATCAGTGTATTACATTTTCCACAAATATTAAGCAGCACAACTGTTTTTAACACTGATAATAATAAGAAATGTTTCTTGAGCAGCAAATCAGCACATTAGAATGCTTTCTGAAAGATCATGTGACTTGGAGTAATGATGCTGTAAATTACATTTTAAAATAAATTAAAATAGGAGACAAATATTTAACCCCCTGAGGTTGAGGTCTCGTATTTTCTTGATGAGAAAAAACTACAAATACTCCTTCATTTTTGATCGTACAGATAAGAATAAGGTATTGTTTTAAACTGCAAAGGGTCTACTTTTATTTGTGTATAGTCATAATAACAACAAAACAATGTGATTTTGTAAAATAAAGAAAATAACAGGGTGCGCTCTCTCTGTCACCTCTCTTCACAGGCACGTAAATAAAACAACATGAATCTCCACGAATACTTGCCTCAAAGACATGAGAAATATATGTATAGAAAGCTTGAAATGTCTACCTTTAAATTAATTAAGTCACGTCCAAAACAAATATTCTGTAAAGTAATCCATATGAAACCAACGCGATGTCCAGTTTTTCCTGTCTCAACTCATTACCTTTAATGCGATCATGCCCACGAGCCGATCACAATTTTCAAATTCTAAACATCCACGTGAGACACGCGCGCATGTAAACGCCCACATCGCCTCCACGTAAACAAACAAGTTCATCCCGGTTACTTTTTGTTTCTGGAGGAAGACGCGCTGAGAGGAATAACCCAGAATTTACCTCAGAGGAAGAACACAACACGATGCGTCGTGCAGCTGGATCCAGTGGAGGATATCATTCTGATGAGTAGCCTAAGTTTACTTGCATCTGTTGTTATTGTGTTATTGTGACATAACTTGTACACATTTTACTAGTTAGACTTTTCCCAAACTGTAATTCCTGACTACATGTATGAAATCGAGTGAAACATTTTGAAATATGTGTAATTTCATTGTCTAAATGTCTCACAAAGACATGATGTTTGTTTAATGTGTTATAACATAAACCACAAATATAAAATTATGGTTACCACTAGCATATTGAGATCTAGAAATTGTTTGCACAAATGTGTGTTACTGTTCACGTTTGTCAGTGTTCGATCATTATGTTCAATCATTGTCCTTGACCTTCCTGTGTATTTTTTATTATACTTTGTTTTAAATAAAATACAAAAAGAATCAAAAACCCCCATTTTTTTACTCTACCTCTTAAAATAACGTGCTTCAAAGGTTCTTCAAGCGCTGCCGATAGAAGAACCATTTTTGGTTCCAAAAGGAACCATTCAGTCAAAGTTTCTTTAAAGATCCATCTCTTTCTTACCTTTTTATGATTTTAAGAACCTTCTTTCGCCACAAAGAACTTTTTTGTGAAACTGAAAGGTTCTTCAGATGTTAAAGTTTTTTATGGAACCATTTAGACAAAAAGGTTCTTCTATGGCATCGTGAAGAACCTTTATTTTTAAAAGTGTACTCACACTCTTTCTTACCTGCCTCAGTCACATTCCTATTGATGGCCCGTTATGGGAGGCCCTTTGTCTCTCATTGTGAATCACGAAATTTTCCTGTTCATTGTCACTCCCTCGCATACGGGCATTCTATCACAACGGTCTTACAAATGTTAAAATCATAGATTGGTGTTCTGTGATGAGTGGCATGATCCTTTTCCCATAATTTTGGGAGCAAAAACTCTAGTCTACCACATCCAGTTCTCAAAAGTCTTGTGAACAAATGTTATGTATGTGTTTTATGGCCTTATTTCAGTGACTTTAAAAATGTGTTTTTCACTAACCACGCATTGTTTTCTCAAAAACACAAACATGTACATTCATGCTGCTCACATATTATTGTAGCCCAGTTTGTGCTGAATACAGTGTTATCAGACTTGATACAGTGCCTTGTCATATTGCAAATGTCAGGGCATACCAAAACTTCTCCAGGGCCCCAAAACACCCTCAGACCCCAGAGGGTTAAAATAGTAGTAATATTTAGCAATATAATTGTTTTTATTATTATAAATGCAGCTTTGGTAAGCATAAGAGAAAACCCAGATAGAAATTGTTGTTCTAATTCATCTGACATATTAGTAGCATGTTGCAGTTGAGTGAACATGCTAAAAATGACATCTTCCAGATGAAAAAGCTACCTCAAAATGCTAAAGTGTTAGTATTACATTTCGGGAAGATGTGAATCGCAACATCTGGGAAGATAAACCAATATGTACCTCTGCTGTACCTACTTACTTTTTGAATTCTATCAGTAGACACAGTAGCAATGAAGCACCAGCTCTTATGCACTGGAAGAGAAAGAGCTAAAAAGATTCCTCACTTTTCTGAAAATCTATAATGAGCACCCGCTGATACAGAGTGAAGTGCTCCACGCTTACGACGTCAGCCACTGCAGTAAGTGCAAGACCGCGTGTGTGTGTGTGTGTGAGTCATGCTTGTTCTCGCATTGACCCGCAGTCACATTCTCATGCATCATCCGCTCACAGGGCATTGCTGTGGCATCCTTTTTTGTTTGCAAATCAGCTCGACACAAGCCCACATACGCATATTTTCCTTTTTCGCAGAGGAATACCCTCACGGTTTAGTGGCTGTTTGTTATGGACGGTCAGTGCAGCACATTGTTTTCAGTGCTTCCTTCTGTAGGCAGTTCATCAAAAGGCTTCTTTCTGAGTCACGAGTCCAATAAAAGCTGTTGTTTTCTGAATGGACACCGGGCAGTGCTCCCAAATAAGCCACTTCATTCATATCAGTGTTTTTAAATTAGCAGCAGGGGTTGTTTTGGTTGTATTTTTTTTTAGATTGCACTCGTTTTAAATCTTCTGTAGCGGCTAGCCTGCAGAGCTAGCATTACGTAAGTGTGTCACTTTGAATAACGGCATGCCGGATTTCCACTCTGCCTTTTTTTCCATTGTATCTCTCTTTTGTCATGCGCTGCCATCCACCCCCGCGGTCCACCTCGCCCATGAGTGGCAGGTGACATCAAGACTTTCATTGAGCATGCCAGCATGGTATTCAGTGGATAATCTGCATCACACCGGCGACCAACCCCCTCTCTAAGCCGCTACTGTGGCTGTCAATCTCAGATCAGTCGAGCGAAGCTTTATTGCTGCCGACGCGTCGTTGTGCTGCCGCACAGACCGCTTGATGAATGCTAATGCGGCCAGCGGCAGTCAAATCTTAAGTGACGTGCCAACATGTGAAGGTGTCGTGCACAAATAGCAGAAAATTCCCTCAGTTAAAATGAACTGATATCAAGATGTGTAAAATGCAATATTCAGTGTCTTTTGGGGTTAATTGGCATTGTATGCATCATGAGACTCACGTTTATGTTTGTAGTTACTATTTTATTGGTACTTTATGAGACCTTGTGACTAGAATGAATGGAAAATGCAATTCTTTTCAAATTATATCAAGTGTTTGACCTTCAAAATTGAGCCTGTGCACTTTAAAACATGTTTCTGATCGATTCGTCAGTGCATCTCATTCCAACAATTATTCCTAATCTTTCATCAACTCATTTTGCTCAGAAATGCAGTACACCTAACATGGGTTGTGAATGTGGTTCCATGTCTTTAACATGTCTTTTAACTCTCTCTTTCTCTATTGCTGTATTTCACAGGAGTGTTCCTCATTCCCTATGTGTTGTTCATATTTCTGGGAGGCATTCCGATATTCTTCCTGGAGATTGCGCTTGGTCAGTTTATGAAGGCTGGAAGCATCAATGTGTGGAACATTGCACCTCTTTTTAAAGGTTTGCTCTCTTTATGCATTTACTTTTTAAGTTGTGATGCTATTTTAGGTTGTCCCTTAAAACATTGCATTCTTTAAAACATGCATTCTTTATTTTTTTAGGTATTATATTATATTATATTATAATACATTAAAATATTGTAATGTAACTTTTTTATATTTTTGTATATATTTTTTATTTAAATTTTTTTAGTGAAATGGTTTGTAACAGAATTAAGCCGCAAAATGTGTTTTGCTTATAAAACTATTACCTATCACCAATTTGCTATAAAATTATATATATAAATTATATCATAATAATTACGATAGTAGATAGAGTTTAGATAAATACACATGCTGATGTATTTCAAAATTATATGGATATTTTATCTAAAAAAAGGGTACAAATACATTATTAGGATAGTATATAACTTCAGTGAATGCCCTTCAGTATATCCTTGCTTCATTCTGTAGTTCAAAGACAACATGAAATCAAATTTGACTCTGTTTACTGCCTTAATGTTTGATTCATCAGCACATGTTATATAAGAGATACTCTACACCTGAAGGCCTTTATTTTCAGTTGTCTTTTACTGGTTTGTTTTAGGACTTGGCTTCGCCTCCATGGTGATTGTGTTCTTCTGTAACACGTACTACATCATGGTACTTACCTGGGGTTTCTACTACTTGATTAAGTCCTTCAATTCCACGCTGCCCTGGTCCACCTGCGACAACCCGTGGAACACCGAAAACTGCATCGAGATCTTCCGCCACGACGACTGCCAGAACGGCACCATTGGCAACTCAACATTTGGAAACCTGACGTGCGAAGAGCTTGCTAACGGGCGTTCCCCTATCATTGAATTCTGGGAGTGAGTGATCGTTTTTTACGCAGTTCATTTCTTACACAAACAAACAATATTTGAAATGCCTTTCACCACCCACTTTTCTTACGTAAAAGTGGGTGGTGAAAGGCATTTCAAATATTGTTATTTAACAACTCTTCACAAGATGAATGTGTTTAAGAAAACAATGTTTGTTGTTAACAACTAAATGTTATGTTACGGTTAACTGTTATTAATCCCACATCAATACTCACATAATTTGCTGTCCCTTAGAAACGAGTGGCATTTCAGTTGCAAGTGATGTTGCCTGTACAAGCTTGAATCTGTATTATGTTTTTGAATCTGCAGTTAGCATTTCATATTATTGGTTATTGATTTGAAGATCCTCTATTGACTGTTCAGATCGGCTCATGGTTCGATTTAATGCCCTGAGTGACAGTAGACTATACCACTCTGGAAAGTCATCGCTTTCAAGCTACGTACGAGTTTATAGATTCAAATAAAAACTGCTTTGTGAGCATTATATAGTTATATATATATATATTATATAGTGCTTTCATTCATGAATGTCATTCTCCATCTCAGGAACAAGGTTCTGAACATCTCTGATGGGCTGGATGAGCCAGGCGTCATTAACTGGGAACTGATGCTGTGTCTTATGGCCGTGTGGGTGATGGTTTACTTCTGTGTGTGGAAGGGGGTGAAGTCAACAGGAAAGGTGAGACCCGCTTTCTTTAGTGCTTCTCATTACATGTGTGAACCCTGTGTAGGGTGAAGACAGGTAAAGCAGCACACAGTCACCTGGACAGCATAATCACCTACAGCACTAACAACTTAAAGGTGTCCATATGATTCTATTCAGTGTTTCCTTCTCTTTGGAGTGTTACAAGCTGATTGTGCATCGATAAGATCCCTGAAGGTTGCAAAGACTAAAGTCTCAAAACAAAGAGATATTCTTTATCAAAGTTAAGACTCTGCCACGCCCCCACATATCTACCTCATTATGTGGAAATATTTGCATAATGCCGCCCAAAATGTTTACGCAAAGAAAGAAGGCGTGGTTTCATAACCGCAGTTAGTGTTGAAGCAGCATGTCAGGGTACGCTGGCTGCTTCCGAAAATCTCATACTGCTTAGTAGGTACTACATTTTAATTTGAACGTACTACTCGACCGTTAAAAATGTACGTTCTATATAGTATGAATGCGAGTAGTATGAATGGAATTTCGGACGTACTACATCCGCCATGTTGACGTTGTCACGTGACATGCGTCTCCACAACAGCGCCTAAATTTAAAGAGCCCTCACTACTGCGAACATCAGCAATGTTTCACGATATTCTTACCACTTTCATCGGCGATTAAACACCTTTTTACAGCCGACTCACGAAATCATCTAATCAACTTACAATGTTTAAACTTTCAATAAGTCAGACGTTCACTTAGATCATGTTAAACAAGTACAATTTAACCACAATGAACAACGTTTTTCCCTGAGGTAATTACACTTGAAAAGAGCCGCATCGCCACCTTCCGCCATTTTCGAATATGACGCCTCCTCCTCTCCCGTGGCCTCATGGGATAATAAAGGGTCCATCCATCATGCTAACCGGAATTCGGTCGTGAGTAGAGGTTCATCCGTGGGTACTTCTCGCCTACTGTTGTTTCGAATATCCTTATGAATTCGGACATACTACTCACCTCGCGTACTGTTTTTTGCCTACTATATAGTATGGAAGTATGCTATTTCGGACACAGCTTCTGTGATGTTTCTAGGCGAAAGCAAAAGCACTTTAGTTGGCCTTCCGAAAGTAGATGCATTTAAAAATCTTTAAGATCACTTACAACAGAACAATGCATTTTATGGACGACCGTTTTTTGAACCTAGGAGAGGAGGTAATTCATAATAACTACTGTTGTTGTTATTAGTTTTAAGTATGCTTTGACTGTTCAAATGCGGAGTTTTGCGCATCGTGTGTGCGCGCGAGAGAGCGGTTGGGTGTGTGCGCGAGCGAGAGAGAGAGATAGCGTGTGTGTGTGTGTGCGTGTGCACAGCAGCGAGAGAGAGAGAGAGAGCCGCGGTGTTTCTCGTGGCGTGCGGCGCCCGCGAGAGAGAGCGATAGCGGCGGTGTGTGTGAGTGCGCGCGTGCGACGAGAGGAGAGAGGAGCGTTTTGTGTGTGTGTGTGTGCGTGAGTGAGTGAGTGAGCGAGCGAGCGAGAGAGAGAGGCGCGGTGGGTGTGCATGCTGCGTGGTGCCTGTGTGGTGCGCGGGCCGAGCGAGAGAAGAGAGAGAGCGAGACACATCCACAGTGGAGTCCAGCTTGTCTAACCCGTGCTTTGTGTACTTGCAAACACAATTCATCACTGTGTCTGTTACCTCTGTTCCCCTTTCGGGCTCTGTCTTTACATTTATTTTTGAAAGATGAAGCTCGCGATTAGGGTAAGGGGCGTTACATTTCCAACGAGTGCTTGTGGTGTTCGGCCAATCACAATGCCCTGGGTCAGCTGGCCAATCCTAGAGCAGACTCGCTTGTTCGAAGCGTTTGAAGAGGCGGGGCATAGAGGACCTACAAGAATGTACATTATTTGAAAATAATGTGTTTTTTGACCATTAAAGCATGTCAACATATTCTGTACACCAAATACACAAAATAATGATCAAAAAACACATTATGACCCCTTTAAGCTTGGTTACTACAGTTGTATTTGATTTGGGAACTACTAGACACTATTTAAACTACAGTCAAGCTACTCTTACAAAAGCTACAAGCTTCTTACAAAAAGTGCTTTTTAAAAGGAGGTGATCTTTTTTAAAATACCTTGCCTTCAAACATTGGGTCAGTAATATTTTGTTTTTTGAAAAAATAAAATTAGTTTTATTCCGAAAGAAATGCAGTAAATTGATCAACATGGCTGTAATGATGTTGATAGATGTACAGACGAATTTAATAAATGCTGTTTCTTTCGATTCATCTAATATCTTGACAAAATTGTATGCGGTTCCACAAAAATATAAATTTTGTGGAAACTTCCAGGATTTGTTTTGGATCATCCAGGGATTTTTGGAAAATTTTTCCAAAACAGTCATTTTTATTAGTATTTAAAAAAATAAAATAAATCAATCAATCAATAAATCAAGAAATCAGAATTAAAATTCCTATATTTTGAATCAGTTCATTTGGATGAATCATTGCACTAGAATGGGTTGGACTTTCAAACAGTACATACGAGAGAGGACAGAGATGATTAGAGACGATATAGTTGATGAACTTTTGTAACAGCTTTCATGTGAGGAACATACTCACTATATCTGGGAACAGTGCATACAGTATATTAGAATATAATATATTCCCAGTAATTTCAGCGATTTGTAATACAAATAGCCAGTTGAATCCAGCTTCTTTTTTTAATCTCATTTGAAACTTTAATGAGAATTTAACAGTCAGTCTGCAGGTCATTTCACATGTACTTATGTAATCTTGCAATTATGCTGCACATAAATTCATAAAAATGTGTTTGCCAAAGACTGCATCATATTGCATTTCCCTTGTGCTCTCAAGTGCAGTGTGACTTGCTTGTGTAACCTTGATTTGCATAGCTCCACCCACTGCTGCTTTGTCACAGTCGTGCAGGAGTGAGGCAGAAAGGTAACCATAGCAACATTATTTGCAATGGGGGTGTGGCGGGAAATATTACAAAGTGCCCTGTCAGGAAGGCACTGTGAGACTGGTTGGTCATGAGCGGGTGTCTGCAGTGGGACGTGACAAGGTGCTCGTACAAATGGCCAACAGCCACATTCTCTCTCCGGGAGGCGGGATCATATGAACCCTTAGTAATATAATAACTTAATTTTATTTCTGCTGCTTATTACTGTATAGAAGGTCATCCTTGTATTACGGACACGTTTCTTCTGCACTAAAGTTACTCCTGTGAACTCAAAGCAGGGCTTAATGTTTCTAATAAACAGCTAAAGAAGGCAAACAGTGGAAAAAAAAAAAAAAAGAAAAAAAAAAAAGTAGGTATTGAACTCATATTTAGTTCCTAGCTCGTGTTTTTCCTTCATAGTTTTTCTTTGATGAAAGACACTGTGAGTAAGCTTTTGAGTCGACTCATTCAACGACTGACCGCAGCTCACACACACACACACACACACACACACACACACAATAAGCCAGTGTTACAGTGAGCTAATGCTATTTCAAATCTGATTATTATTACGGGCATAAATACTAACGGCAGCTTTACCCAGATCACTAGGCTCATGGAATTTAGACCAGAGTTGTTTACTTGTACAGTATTTTTAGTTCAGGTTTATTTCTGCGTCTTTAGAGTCGATTTGAAATGGCTGCGATGTAAGTCTTGGATCTGAGTCTACAGTAAAAATATTTAATGGTGTAAACTGACAAATGCCATACAGCTAATACTATCGGGTTAATAAAGTCATTACTTCCGTCTTCAGCGTTCACATGAACCTTCACAATGGCATGTCTATAGCTGACCCAAGGATTGCTGCTCAAGAACTCGTATTAAGCTAATGCAATACAATGTTGAAAACATTTTGATTATTTTGCATGATACACAAGTTCAGGTCGAAAAAACTCTAGCATATGTTTACAAGATAAGCACAATCTTATTTTTTAAATAACCTTATAAATGTCTTTACTGGCACGTTTGATCAATTTAATGCATCTTTGATAAATAAAAGCTTTTTTTTTAAAATAAATATGAATAAAATTATATAATAATAATCAGCTTTTTTTATTTCAAAATTGATGTTTAATAATAATATAATTAGGAATGTCAAACGATTAATCGCATATCCAAAATAAAAGTTTTTTTGGTTTACAAATATCTGTTTGTATCCTGTATGTACAGTGGGGAAAAAAATTATTTAGTCAGCCACCAATTTTGCAATTTCTCCCACTTAAAAAGATGATAGAGGCCTGTAATTTTCATCATAGGTTTACCTCAACTATGAGAGACAAAATGAAGAAAAAAAATCCAGAAAATCACATTGTAGAATTTTTTAAAAATTTATTTGAAAATTATGGTGGAAAATAAGTATTTGGTCAATACAAAATTTCATCTCAATACTTTGTCATATACCCTTTGTTGGCAATGACAGAGGTCAAACGTTTTCTGTACGTCTTCACACACTGTTGCTGGTATTTTGCAGATCTCCTCCAGGCAGATCTCCTCTAGAGCAGTAATGTTTTGGGGCTGTCGCTGGCAACACGGATTTTCAACTCCCTCCAACGATTTTCTATGGGTTTGAGATCTGGAGACTGGCTAGGCCACTCAGGACCTTGAAATGCTTCTTACGAATCCACTCCTTCGTTGCCCGGGCGGTGTGTTTGGGAGCATTGTCATGCTGAAAGACCCAGCCACGTTTCATCTTCCATGCCCTTGCTGATGGAAGGAGGTTTTCACTCAAAATCTCACGATACCTGGCCCCATTCATTCTTTCGTTTACACGGATCAGTCATCCTGTTCCCTTTGCAGAAAAACAGCCCCAAAGCCTGATGTTTCCACCCCCATACCCCACACACCACCCGCTTCACAGTAGGTATGGTGTTCATTGGATGTAACTCAGCATTCTTTCTCCTCCAAACACGACAATTTGAGTTTTTACCAAAAAGTTCTATTTTGGTTTAATCTGACCATATAACATTCTCCCAATCCTCTTCTGGATCACCAAATGCTCTCTAGCAAACTTCAGACGGGCCTGGACATGTTCTGGCTTAAGCAGGGGGACACGTCTGCACTGCAGGATTTGAGTCCCTGGCGGCGCAGTGTGTTACTGATGGTAGCCTTTTGTTACTTTGGTCCCAGCTCTCTGCTGGTCATTCACTAGGTCCCCCCGTGTGTTGCTGGGATTTTTGCTCACAGTTCTTGTGATCATTTTGACCCCCCGGGGGTGAGATCTTTGCGTGGAGCCCCAGATCGCGGGAGATTATCAGTGGTCTTGTATGTCTTCCAGTTTCTAATAATTGCTCCCACAGTTGATTTCTCCACACCAAGCTGCTTACCTATTGCAGATCCAGTCTTCCCAGCCTGGTGCAGGTCTAAAATTTTGTTTCTGGTGTCCTTTGACAACTCTTTGGTCTTGGCCATAGTGGAGTTTGAAGTGTGACTGTTTGAGGTTGTGGACAAATGTCTTTTATACTGATAACAAGTTCAAACAGATACCATTAATACAGGTAACCAGTGGAGGACAGAGGAGCCTTTTAAAGAAGTTGTTACAGGTCTGTGAGGGCCAGAAATATTGCTTGTTTGTAGGTGACCATATACTTATTTTACTGAGGAATTTACCGATTAATTCTTTAAAAATCTTACAATGTGATTTTTCTGGATTTTTTTTTCCTCATTTTGTCTCTCATAGGTGAGGTATACCTATGATGAAAATTACAGGCCTCACTCATCTTTTTTAATTGGGAGAACTTGCATAATTGGTGGCTGACTAAATACTTTTTGCCCCACTGTAGATTTATTATTAATATAAATACCAAACATGCATGTATATAGTCAGAAAAAAAAATAAAATATGTTACGTTTATACATTTAATATATTTATATATGATATCATTTATATGAATATAAATATACATGTAAATACATGTACATATTTCCAAAAATATGCTGTATGTGTGTGTATTTATAAATACATAAATATACACAGTACACATACAAATATTATGTAAACAAAAACTTTTATTTTGATGCGATGATCGCGATTAATCATTTGAACAGCACTAATAATATAGAGAATATATAATTCCATAATATTAATTATTAGAATGTTTATTAAAATAATAATAATATTACATTAATATAATAATATAATAATTATTTATATATGACCAGTGAATTTTCACCCATCATTGACTAGAGTCTAGTGTGGTAGAGAGATTATTAGACCATTTTTCGTTGATGTTTCAGGATCCATTATTGTGCAGGTGACATGGCTCTGGACTGTGGACAGACAAAGATGTCGCAGAATGACGTGGAGAATTCAGAAAGCTCTCACCATGCACTGCATGTCCTAAACCGTGACCGTGTTTTTGTTGTAATCGGGCAGCATTGTACTTTTTGAGTTGAGCTCGTCTTCCCGAGGGAATTCAGGAGACGGGGTTTGCAGGAACAATTGAAGATCTGTGGCTGAGCGGCGTGCTTTTAATGCGATGGGCTTGATCTAGAATTGGCTGTCCTACATTTGTGTGTCTATATGGAGCAATTACAGAAGGCTGCCAGGCTTGTAAGACCATACCTGGCATGTGAGCCAAGTCCATAAACCAGCAAGGCTTGGAATGAGCAAGTCTCATGTAAATGCTCTCTGATAACAATCTGTCTCGTATCATCAGAGTTCAAAGTTCAGAGCATTTGGACCCAGCCGCTGAATCAATAAACCTCTCCTTGCTGAAAAATCAGTGGTGATCTGATAACAGAAGGCATTGAGACATGCAGTATATGGGTCTCATCTTCATTCACATGACACAATGCTCAGCATGTGACTAACACCGTCCTTGCTGTGAACCGAGAGAGATAAAATGTATTTCAGAGATGCAACGCAGCAGATTCTCTGATATAAATTTACTGATAATATTGGGTTGAACTAGTTTATGTTATCTGGATTATATGTAGCTTTCTACGATCTAGCAAATCCAAATAAATGACTGCCAAAATTATTTAGCAAACAAGGACATTTATTAATCATGGAAAATAACATATTGTCAAATATTCTGAATAAAATATAACTGCTACTTTCTCATGCAAAACTCATGTTGTGAATGGTCACCAGGACATTGCAAGGTCGTTGCTAGGGTGTTTTACTAAGTCTGATCTTTCTGAGAAATAATATCACATCTCTGCTTAACAAACATGATTTGAGATATCAGTCATGGCTGCTGCATATGCAGTGGAGGATGAGTTATGTGCCAGAGTTTAATGTTTATACTTCAAATACCCAACGACAGTATGAGCAATATTAACAGTATTAATAAACACCTTAAAGGAATCGTTCACCCAAAAAGGTAAATTTGCTGAACAGTTACCTCAAGTCATCCAAGATGTAGATGAGTTTGTTTCTTCATCAGAACAGATTTGGAGAAATGTAGCATTACATGACTTGCTCACCAATGGATCCTCTGCAGTGAATGGGTGCCGTCAGAACGAGAGTCCAAACAGCTGATAAAAACATCACAATAATCTACAAGTAAATCCACACACCACTCCAGTCCATAAATTAATGTCTTGTGAAGCGAAAAGCTGTGTTTCCAAGACATAAATTCATTGTTAAATTGATATTAACTTTAAACCATTGCTTCTGGCTTAAATATGATTCCTCTGTCCATAATGTTGGTTTGTCCATTTAAAAAAAGTCGTCTCGTCTGAATTGGGAGAGAAATATGCACAGATCAAGCACCATTTATAAGTAAAAAAAACTGTCCAAAACACTTCTAAGCAAATATATTGGTGTGAGAGGACAACAGGGGTTGGACTTTTTTAATGGAGAAAGTGTCATTATGGATTATAGACTGATATCTTGCCCAGAACTAACAGTTTAAAGTTAAAATGACCTTAATGATGGATTTGGTCCTTACAAAAATGCAGCTTTACGTTCACAAGATTCAATTGAGTCGTGTGGATTATTGTGTTGTTTTTATCAGCTGTTTGGACTTTCATTCTGACGGCACCCATTCACTGCAGAGGATCCATTGATGAGCAAGTGATATAATGCTAACTTTCTCCAAATCTGAAGAACAAAAATTTTTTTGCAGATTTTTTGGGTGTTTCTTTAAGCGGTGAGTTGTAGGAATGAAAACAGTTGACTTGACTGTCTGTCTGTCTGTCTGTATTTTTGTCTTCGACAGATTGTGTATTTCACTGCCACGTTCCCGTATGTGGTCCTGATTATTCTCCTGGTGAGGGGCGTCACACTTCCTGGTGCTTATGATGGGATCATGTACTATGTCAAACCTGATTGGTCTAAGCTAGGAGAGGCACAGGTGAGACCTTTAGTTTTCTCTTTCAGCTTTGCGAGCATCAATCCTCCCATCCGCTTTGGATAAAATCATACGCTTTTATCCAAATGAATAAATGTAAAAGTAATTCAATAAGCTTCATTTTTTTTCTCAGTTTATTTACTTTTCTCTCTCTGCTTATAAGTCTGATACACAATACTTTATAACTGTTTCAGTTTAGTGTTTCTAAGAACGTTCAAACTTTTAAACTCGACTTTTATGTCTCTCTCCAGAGTACCTGGAGCCACTTTGAGCTCAATAATCATTTCAGAGGTGGATCTGTTTGTCTGACTGTCATTACTCTGTCTGTCTCTCTCAGGTCTGGATCGATGCTGGTACTCAAATCTTTTTCTCCTACGCTATCGGGCTCGGGGCCCTCACGGCCCTCGGCAGCTATAACCGATTCAACAATGACTGCTATAAGTAAGCATCCGTCACAGCCTTGAAGAGACAAGGACACATTTTTGTTATGGCGTCTTGTGTACTTTCTGAACCAGTGTGTTTTCCTTTTGAAAGACGTTGTGTCTAGTACGTTCACGCCATCAGAGAGTCCTGTCCTTGTTTTATATGAAGCTGGATTTGACTGATGTGGCTAGCAAAGAGCAAAGGCCACTCACTTTAATAGTAGATCTCAAATGTCCTGGATACATTAGTAACCAGATGCACTGAATCAGCAGTTCTTTGCTTTGACTTTAATGTACAGAGTACTTTAGCTGGTTATATATACACTGATAATCAGGAATGATTTAATTTAAAATTGTAAATAAAATATTTTAAGATTTTGAAAAAATTGAAATAAGCAAAATGAGACATAACCGAATATGCTACTATGAATTTTTGAGATTAAAAATGCATGCACATTTTTAAAATTCAGCTTGTTCACTTGTTAAAAATGTGTGTTAAATGAGAAGTTAATATCATTACTAAATTACTCATTTATTTAATGAATATAATTAATGTCTAAATCAATATTTAGATTTTTTTTATGATTAAGGCATTTTATTCATAAAATAATGTTAATAAATATTTATAATAATTTAAAGTATTATTATAACTGTATTATATTTTATGATTATTATCATTTATTGATAAAAAATGAACAATTATTAAATTATTGTAACCACAGTTACGATACATTTTAGTATGTACAAATTCAAGGTTATACATTTTAAGAGTGCAGTGGATTATAAAAAGATGTTATTTAATGCAGTATTTTCTTTCATGTATAACCTTGAGCAGATAAGTGATTGAATGTATTGTAGCAATAGTTTTAATTATGCTCAAGAATATTTAACAGACAATAAGGTGGCATTGTTATATGTCTTTTATAATGCATCTAATGTGTTACACAACCATCTGACTGGATTTAAATAAAGATGCCACAACAGTTAACGTCTGTGTTTTCTTCTGTTTTCAGGGACGCTTTTGTTCTGGCTCTTATTAATAGTGGCACCAGTTTCTTTGCTGGTTTCGTGGTCTTCTCCATCTTAGGTTTCATGGCATCCGAGCAAGGTGTGGACATCTCTAAAGTGGCTGAATCAGGTAAGAGTCTACAGTGGTTTACTTCATTACAGATGACAGATTATATACTATTTTGGATGGTAAGATATTTACGTGTCTGCCAGCCCTGAAACAACATGCATCTTAATGCAGGTGTAATAATTCACTTCCACTTGTTTTTAGTGCACATAAGTGAATGCATTTTTGACCTGGGGCTGGTTCTTGTAAATCATTTATGAAATCAATATTTAATGCAAGAATGATCTGCTAAAAATGAATGAAACATGCATTGTGTGAGTCATGAACATATGTGATATGATGATGGTGGTGATGATGATATTATACAGTAAATGAATTTCAATGCAGTTTGATATGTGACTTGAATTTTGTATTACTGTAAATGTTTATTGTTGGTTTGACAATATAATTGAAAGCAGAATATAAATGAAGATCATGTTTATATACAATACAATTGCTGTTAGTCATATTACTGTGAAAGGGACCAGACACTTAGCAGTTTGTTTTATGTGTATGTGTGTGTGTGTGTGTGCGTGCGTGCATACTTGTTTGTGTGCGTGAGTTTCTAATGGTAAATAACAGATAATAGTTCATTACCAACTGTATGTCACTCATTATTTTTTGTATTGTGTGTGTGTGTGTGGTGTGTGTGTGTGTGTGTGTGGTGGGGTGTGAGGAGAGAGGAGAGCAGGAGAGAGAGAGAGAGTGTCTGTCTGTTCTGAATGCAGGTGTGTGTATGTTTGTGAGTTTTCGACATCACAATTAGTACAGTCTTGTTCCCGTTTGCTGTGTCCTGAAACACTGAGGAATATATAATTCCCAAAATGTAATGCCTTGATTTTACATACACATTTACATAGACATTGATTACAATTTAATTCAAATTTTATGTTTAGGTTAATAATAATTATGAATCCTGATCATTCATGATCGAAATGAACATGCATCACAGACTATACTAATAGTATGCAGCATGAAATTTAAGGCCCCACATGTTCTTGTGTGACGCTCACGCATGTAGACGTGTTAGTTTATAACACATAGGCCTACATGTTTCACATTTAAAGTGTGAACACCAGACGAAGCCTTTCTGTCACTCCGATTTTTGTGAAGCTATCACTAATAATCTGTACATAACATGACCGTCCTACAAGATTGACACTAAATTCATGTCTTTTTACATAAATGTCTTGCTAAAGGCTGTTGCATGAAGAAAAATGCATACGAGTGCACACTATAAATATAGGGAAAGCAAATCCTATATTTTCTGTACTGATTTAATCAAGAACAGTGACCATAAGTTAGTCAAATGTTTTACAAATGTTTGTTTTTTTAGCCAACTTCTTCATGCACTGTATAAATAAATTAAAAAATAAATAAATAACATTTTTGAGTTGTAAATAAAACAAATATTACTAGAGTACATTTTAAAAGAAAATACTATTTAATTCTTTCTGCTTTAAAATGTAATGTTTAATTCAATGTGTTTCTTGCAATTTGTTTGAAAAATGTTCACTTAGAAATTTATATAAAATTTCACACACACACACACACACACACACACGTGTATATATATAATACTTTCATATTTACTGACTCATGGACCCATCATCTGTAGCATGTGCATTTAACAGAATTTAAATCTACAGAATCAGTAAAATGATCGAACTATATCATAATTCACCTTTTGTGTAAAATATAAATTCAAACTAAAGTTAGCCCCAGAAATGGAAATTAAATGTAATTTAACTAAGCTTCTGAATTAGGTATGAAGAAACCTTGGGTAGATAAATCTAGCCCTGGTTTAAAATCGTACAGCGGAGCTCCATTTAGTGCTAGTGGTATTTTATTCTTACCCCTGCATGGTGAATTAGCACTGTCATTTCAGACTCAGTTGAGCTCGCGGCGCAGAAGCAGTGCACTGGTTTGTGAGGCTCAGTAAAGGACAACATGTTCTTGGCCTGAAGGAGAGACTGTGCAGCAAGACTAAATGAGTATGAAGTGATAATATTTTTAAATGACCTGGCAAGATGCCACGGACTTCATACAAAGTGACCCTCACGTCCTTGAAATGAATTAATTTTAATCGGATCGCTGCTCATACATGTTGGGGTTAACCTACCAGTGTACCGCATGCTTTAAAGGGGTCAAATCATGAGGAATCGCATGTCCTTGCTCTTTTCAGTCAGCTTTCCATGATGCCAAATTAAGTTTAATATTAATTTAAATATTAACAAATTAAATTGAGTGTAGGTTGCAATTATTTATCAATGAAGTAACCATTCAAGTCTCTTTTTCATGTTCATATTGATGTTTTAAATTTCACAATACACAGATTTACATTTGACAGATTTGGTCACTTGGGTACCAAAATTAGTTGATAATCTGTAATCTGCACTAATTTTAGTACTTTTGTTCGTGGTACCCCTACTGTCACAGATGTACTGTAGCTAATGAACCAGGGTTATTGTAGTTAACTAAAACTAAAACCATAAACACATTTCACTACTTCTAAACTAAATGTTATCTGAAATAAAAGAAACTGAACATTTCTCTTTTTAATCAAGTAAATGAAATATATAATACTGCGTTACATGGAAGAGGCATCTTTTATTTTATTTGGGATGCTTGGATTTCAGGCATCAGAAACCTGAAATATGATTGCCCGCATGTTTTTAAAAAAATTAAATAAAGTATAAAAAATGGCCCCTTTTAGAAAACATCAAGAATGCACATATGCACACACACACACACACAGACATGTTATGAATGTACATGTGTAGGAATGAGTGTGTGTGTATGTGTTGGTCCGTGTCTTCTAGTGTGTTGTCTGTGTCAGTGTGATGTTTAGAAATAGATCTCGAGGTCAGTGTGCTTGTGTCGTGATGTCCGAGTGGGTTGTGATGTGCTGTACTTCCAGATGATTTTGAGAAGGAAACCATTGACACATTGTTTGTGGCTTTTTCTTATTTTTCATTTTCCTGCAGCACACAATCGGATGACAGTTACAGTTAGAAAGCAAACCAGACTCCCCATCATAAATTTGATGCTTTGACTAGTTTTCCTTGATTGTCTTCAGTCCCGTTCTATATATATATATTTATATATCTTGTGATTTATATATATTTATTTATATCTCTATATCTATATTTTGGCTTTATTTAAGTATTAATTTAAGGATTATTTAACCAGGAACTTTGCCTCTTGAGATGTGCACATCTCGATTTCAAGAGGGGTCCTGGAGCAGTCTGCCAATGCAGGTAAACCTCTGATATCTAATGTTAGCATTTACACCTCTACTACAGCCCAGCCCTAAAGTCAGCACCTACGACCGTCTGCCGCACAGGCAGGGCAGGCCCAACATGCACAGCGTAGCCTAGCCTCATTCCACAATTAGGCTCATCCATCTTAAGAGACAAAGCCAACGTGTGGAAAAACTGTACACTGCCGGCACTCAACACCTGCTTTAACCCCAACATGATAAAAAAAACGCTAATGTCTAGCACTAACCTTCTCCAAACAGTCGCTTGATGTAAATATAAGACACGTCTCTCTTCTGGCTCTTCATCGTGTATTTCCATTACATTTGCCTGGATCTTGCTACATTTGTCATAAATCAGGCCTAGTTGTTAGTTCAAAGCCAGTGTCGTAATATCCACTGGTAATACAAAAAATATCCCACCTCTACTATTCCTTAAAGGGGTCATATAATGAGAAATTACATTTTACATGATGTTTTCTATGAAAACTTTGAAAACTGCTAAAAAAGAGCATTTACTGAAACTAAGCTGTAAAAATGGCTCTTTTTGAATATAAACGCATCAGTGACGCCTGTAACTTGGCCTGTCCTGTCACAGTAATGTAATAATGACAATCTATGGTATATATGATTATTCCTAAACACCAAGAGCTAACTAGTGTAAAATGTGTAGAAAATATGTTCAAATGTGCTGATCCTGTTGTGTGTAGCAATAGAATGTCAATGTTTGAAATCAGCGACTGAAGCTTATTTTAATAGTCTTCACATAAAAACTCTTTAAGGATAAGGTGTTTGATTCTTCTATTATAATAATTGCAAGGATAAAATTTCACCCATTAGCAGTGTGCGATATGACCAAAATCTTATTTTACGATCCGAGTAATTTTATTCCACGATAACAATATATATCATGATATAGTTGTTTAGTTGTTTGTTGATATAGCTCACTGAAGACAAGTAAACAGACAGCAATCAAATAAGAATAAGAAACTAATTACAAGCAATAGGACAAAAAACTACAGTGGAACAATTAAATAAAAAATGCTTCATACATTGTATAAAGTAATTAAATGTATAAAAACACTACATATTCTTCACTGTGTAAATGTAATATGTATTTATTCTTATTAAAGTTACGAAAGTGATTTAGTCAAGAGCAGTGAGAGATTTTCTCTCTTTTGTTGTTTGATTAACATGAAAGACAGCAGGAATATTAGACTGCTGTCACTTTAAGAGCTGCCCTGATCCAATATACTTTTACACATGTTTTCTTTCTCAGCTGTTTGCTTTCATTTAAGACCTAAATTAGTGTGTTTATGAGGATACTTGCAAAGACAGGCATTTTGACATATTCAAGTGTGTATTTAACCATTCAAGGTCTATAAATCGGCAAAAATAACTCTCTCAGACAGTGCGCATATACAGCGAAATGAGTTATTTTTCGCTGCAGATTGTGTTTCAATGGCTTCAAATCACTTGTCTTTAAAAAAAACTTGTTTTTTCAAGCGCAATGCTTACAAACGTTACGTTTTCGTGACCACGTAGCACAGTAACGTCACATAAGCGTGTAACTGTGATAGAGACGATAGTCCAAAATTTCTACCGGTATATCACTCACCCCTACCACCCATAGAAACTTGTTAAGTAGGGATGCACCAAAATGAAAATTCTTGACCGAAGCCGAAACCGAACAAAATGAAACACTGGGCCGAAGGCATAAATATCCGAACACGGTTTTTTTTTTTTCGAGTTTTTTCCCCCATGTAGTTTGCCAATTTTTTTTCACCATTGCATAAATTAAATAGCCAAAATGTGCTTTTTACTGTTTTGTCTTGCTTTTCAAAGAAAAAAATCAATTACAAAACAACAATTTAAAAATATTTAACACTAAACATTTTTAACATTCTAGAAGACACTATACCAACAAAGCACAATTTAACTTAAAGTTAGTAAAATAATATTTTATGGCCAACAGACCCCCTTCTTGAATCAGGCATGTATTTTTTACTGTATAATTAAAAACAGCCTTGCTGAGAAGAGACTTCTTTTAAAACATTGGAAAATATTACAGATGCTAAGTTGAACACTATGTGTGATGTTTATAATAAGTATTAACAGAGCTGTTGTAATTATTATTATCATTATTATTTTCTTACTTTTTATTTTATTTTACAGAACAACAGTAAAATTGCAATACTAACATTTATGAATGTTGATTGAGTTTTTATTTTGGCAGAATCACGCAGGAAGACCTCAATGCTTCTTTTTGTTGACAACAGCAGATGTATAAACGATTCTCATTACGAATACGTTGTACATATCGCATTGTCACATACATTGTAAAAATTCATAAAAATGTGTGAGCAACTGACGAGTAACACTGGTTCATCGCAGACTTTGAACCCTGGTTAACAAGCAGATAGCGCGGCGAGTTTGTGCAGCGCTGTCAGAATACATGCAATTCATGCGTGTATTAGACCACCACAACAAGAACGCCTGATTTGCAGTTTATTTACTAATTGTTTAAGGCCATTTCGTGATTTCAGTCATCATACAGTAACCAGCAGCAACCACCCTTCCTCTTCTCTTTGAAAACATGCGATGCAGTACTAAACAGTCTCACGCTGTCAGTGCTTGTAATGATTTTTGCATCTTTCACCGACAGTTTTAAATGCTTCCACACTGCTGACATGTGTGCTGCATTATAAAGAGTGCACGCCTCTCACTCTTCGCTGGTTGCTATTTGATCGCATCACATCACTGTTCGGTACAATTTATTCAGTCTTTTCGATTATTCGGCCGAACACCGAAAGAGCTTTCTTTGCTATTTTCATCTGAAATATTTCGGTTGCTGAAAATTCGGTGCATCCCTATTGTTAAGATAATTAAAAAATAGAATCTTTCTAAATCTTTCCTGCTTTCAAGATTGCAACATTAAACATATACATTCTGTATATACAGTATATGCTTTAGTTTTTTCGCAATTGCTATCAGATTAAGAAAAATGTAACCACTGACTTCTTAATATTTTTATTCTCATTTTATTATTTATGAAAGGTTTATCTACTAATATTGTAAAATTACCATAAATTAATAACAGTACTATTTCAACATATGTCTGAAGCATCAGTTGACACCTATAACATGACTCGTCCAGTCACAGTAATGGAATATTGATGAAGTATGATATATACTATTATTCCTAAAGAGCTAGAGTAAAATATATAGAAAATATGTTAAAGCATGTATTGTTCCTGTAGAATCTCTGTAGCAGAATCTTCTCTGTCAGAAGAATCTCAACATAAGAAATCAGTGACTGAAGCATATTTTGAATGGTCTTCACATGAAAACATTTTAAGGATGATGTGTGAGGGTTTTATAAGATATTAAATGTGCACTAAGCGATTTTTGCCAAACAATGTTGATATTTGAAAGCACCAAAACAAACACGCCCATACCCCGTCAGGACCTCGCCCCTATTTTGAAATCTCCGCCCCGCACGTACGTACGCAACCATGGCAACAACGATCACGGAAACAAGTGAAGATGACACGCAAGCATATTCAAACAAAAGCCAACACGGAGAAGTTGTGCGAAACGACACAAAATCAACATTGCTCACCTATCAAGAAGAAAAAACAACGCAACCTCTGTGTCCGATCCTTGAGTTCTCTCCACCGCTGGAAAGCTGCTCAGATATTTACCCGGGTCCTACCTCTTGCTTCTCTGATACTTTTTTATCTGCCTTCTCTCTCTATCTATAGTCGAGCTACTAATATCCGTCCTGTGCACTCAAATTGAGCGCTCTCTTCTCTCTATCATTGCAAGACACGCCCCCTTACTGCTGATTGGCTACAAGTGTGTTTTGGGACTCGGTCCGACGCTGTGGTCAAAAGTGTTTTTCAAAAGTCACTTAGTGCACCTTTAATGTTTGAAATGCCACACATAGAAATGTGTTAATTTATTCAGTAAAATCTAAAATGAAATCTGAAATTATTATCAGAACATTAATGGAAATGTCTTTGATTACTGATTTTAAGATTACAAAAAATACTTTAAGGCATATCAAGAAAACATAACATATCCACTGATTTTTTTTTAAATATTTTTTTTGTATTCAAATTGTGTTATTTATAAAAAATGTTTATTTAAAAACTAATGCCATAATATTACCATAATAGTATTATTATATTAATAATAATATTTCAACACGTGACTGAAGCATAAATTGACACTCTATAAAATGGCAATCTGGTCACAGTAATGAAATATTGACAAAGTATGAAATATATTATTATTCTTAAATGCTTAAAGTGCTAACTAGAGTAAAATGTCTAGCTAATACATTAAACACTGTGTTGATTCTGTTGTGTGTAGCAGAAGAATCTCAACTTTAGACTGAAGTTTGTTTTTTAACAATTTCTGATCAGTCTGAGTGGCTCATTTCCATGCAGAATGTCTTATAAATCTATCACAGTGCAATGCAGGCTATTTTTGATAGATGGAGCAGCTATACAAAACAGTGGAAACAATGCGAGTGAGCGCAGCTAAACTTCGCTTCTCATTTCATATGCAAAGAGGGTGCATACATAGAAGTCATAAAGGCAAAACCACCCATTTATCATGATAATGAACTAAACAATGACCCTTTATTTGTGAAAAACATTACAAACAGCATCAGTGGAATAAATTAAATAATAAATATGATATGTTATGTGACCCCTTCAAGTGTTTAGTTGTGCTTCTGTTATGATTACAATAGTTAAGCAGCTCAATTTAGACCGAAATGCACAATTATCGGCCGACTCAGTTCAGTTTACATTTCTTCATCTCGCAGAAGCTGTTTGTGTCCCTTTAAATTTTAGGACACAAATCAAGTTACAGAATATTTTAGACGACAAACTCAAGACTCAGTTTTGTGTTCAATTTGTCTGCCATAACTTTGTGGACTTGTGTGCTGTGATACTTACTAGTATTATGGCAGAGGACTAACAATTTAGACGGCCTCGATGTTAGCATGCACTTACTCTAATGACACGCTGCCTACATGACATTACGGCTTATCTCCAGTAAAAGAATTAGACTCAAATGAACAATATAGAGGAGCAATAAAAAACAATAAACAGTAGGAAAACTCAACTCCCCGCGTGTCTTTTTCCCACGAGCTCTCAGTTCGTTTCACTTCATCCAGGTGCTTCTATCTCTCATTCTCTCTCTCTCTCTCTGATTGAGTTCTATCTCTCTCTGTTACATTGGTGCTGTACGTGTGTATGTGTGTCTGAGTTGTGGGCGGCCTGTAGCCCATGGTGACACGTCTCTCATGTTCCTCTTCTTCCCACAGGCCCCGGTTTGGCATTCATAGCGTACCTAAAGAAAAAAAAAAAAAAAAAAAAAAAACAAACTGTTGCTCTGCTGACGTGGCTCCAGTGTGGGCTGCCCTATTCTTCGTCATGCTGCTACTGCTGGGACTGGACAGTCAGGTCAGCTCACATGCAGACATTTTAAGGATCACGTGTGTGGTTTTTATATGATATGAATGGCCAAAGTTTAAAATGCCACCCACAGAAATCTGTGAAATTACTCTGGAAAATAAAAATATCAAAAATATTTATTATTATTAGTTTATTTAACAGGGACAATGCAGTATAACATTGCTACAATTTCAAGCAGCCGATGCTCCACATATAGGCTTCTAGCCAAAGGCTAATTTGCAGCCCCAGTCCCTGGTTAGGCTTTTTTAACAACAGTAAAACAATAATCACACAAAAAACTAAGCGAAAGTAAAAAAAAAAAAAAAAACTGAGACTGTCTACGACCATCAGTGTTCACAAACCTGCTTTTGTTTGAACCACTTTTTAAAATTCTGATTAGTTGCAACTCTTGTAGTGATCCCCTTACTACTCTGTTTTGATATTAATTGGCATATAATGTCTGGAGCAAGATTATTTACACATTTAAAAACCATTTTAATAAGAGACAAGTTAATAAAATTTTCAAAACTAAGCAAACTATGTTTTTGTAAAATATTACAATGATGCCATCTATTTGGTTTCTTGTCCAAAATTTTTTGTGTTTGTTTATATAGAGATCTAACAGGTTTGATAGTCCGTTGAGAAACCTGACTCCAGACAGTCACACAATAAGATAAATGCGAAAAGGCCATTGCATGCATTTATAACTTGTATAACTGTATAACTGCTGTATAACTGTATAAATGTATAACTGCTTTTAGAGATATATATGGTCTAAACATGTAAAAACAATTCAAGTTTGTTCTGATTGTTCTACACAGCCTCTTTACATGCACATCAAATTTCAAATGAGAATCTAAAATAACACCTAAATATTTAAAATTGTTAACTGTCTCTATTGCCTTTTGATTGATCTTAATTATAAAACCACTAATTTCCTTCCTTCTAATTGAAAAACACATTGAGACCGTTTTTGAACAAGTCAAGGTCAAACAGTTGTTTTGCAGCCACTGTGACACACACCAGTCATTTCATTTGTTAATATATCTACAGCTAAGCGTGGAGTCTGTGCCGATACATAAATGACCATGTCATCTGCATATAACTGACATTTATTTAGTTTGCTTACAACAGTTTGGTAAATCATTGACATATAAGGAAAACAACAATGGACCCAAAATTGACCCTTGAGGGAGACCCATCTCATTGTTTCGTAAAGCTGATCTTGAATTATTTATTTTAACACACTGATCTCGAGATTCTAAATATGATCTAAACCAATTCAGTGCCTGCTGAGAGAAGCTAAACAAATTTAATTTATGTAGGAGCATTTCATGATTCACTGTATCAAATGCCTTTTTGAGATCTAAAAACACTGCGCCTACTACATTAATAATACAATAATAAATTCTGTGAGAAAGCAGTTTGCCATTTCTGTCGAATACTTAGGCCTAAAACCAAACTGTTTAGAGTGAAGTAGATCATGTTTTTCTAGATAGTTGATAAGTTGTTCAGCTACCAACTTTTCCAAAATTTTAGAGATTGCAGGGAGTATAGAAATTGGTCTATAATTCTGAACCTCATCAACTGATCCTGCCTTAAAAATTGGGGTTATAATAGAAGTTTTCCAATTTGAGGGGAATTTACTTTCTCTAATAGATAAATTTATCAAATTTACAAAGGGCTTTAGCAAACAAGCACTATATTTTTTTACGAATGCGGTATCCATTCCAAATATATCCTTAGCCCTTGAATTATTCAATTGATTAATAATTTGAAGTATCTTATCTTCATCAACCTCAGAGATATAAAAGGATGAGGGTGTGTCATTTATTGCATTTTGAGGTAATTGTACAGGTTTAAAACATATAGCAAGCTCTTCCACAGACTGGATAAAATATCTATTAAATTCATTGGCAATTTCAGTGCTATCAGTACTAAGTCTTCCATTTATGCACAGCTCCAACAATGGTTTTCTTTGTGTGCCTTCTCGTTTAGAAAGTTTGTTAATGCACTTCCAAAGAGATGAGCTATTTCCTCCTGATTCTGCAATCAATTGCTCAAAATATGCAGTTTTCGCCTTCCTCATTTCACTAACTACTTTATTTCTTAACGATTTAAAACTTAGGATAGCTGTCTGTGTTTTTGTAAGCAAAGACTTTTTAAAAGCAAGATCTCTCTTTTTCATTAGTTGAGGAATATCTGAATTTAGCCATGGTAGGGATGCACTATTTTGTCTACATTTTAACGGTTGTGTATACTTTGGAATAATTTTTTCAGTGGTTCGCATCACAATTTCACAGTTTTTGTCCAGGTCACCAATTTGTAATGCATCATCCCAATTAATATTTTTTATATAATTTTCAAATCTTGTAATTTTACTCTCAGGCCTACTACTCCTGGTTTAAAAGTTTGATGAAAATTACTCCGCAAACGTTTCTTTGTTAATTTTCTAACAACCAGGATCATGTTATGGTCGGACAAACCTGTCAGAAGATTATATATTGTTATTACCCTTTCAGGTTTATTTGTAAATGCCAGATCAATAAGATTTATACTTGTTTTTGTTATCCTTGTTGGACCTTTTATTAACTGCTTAAATGTTTTGCTGTAATTGATTTCAGTTTTTGCTTACTACGTTTGTCTGACCAATTTATGTTAAAATCTCCAAACAAAACAGTTTCAGTACGACAATTTAAAAACATTAACATTTCCTCTAAATTATAAATGTATCACTGACTTTTATATTTTGAATTAAATTTTCGTATTTATAAAGTATTTATAAAAACTATGTATTACAAACGAATATGTAATATATAAAAAAAGACAATATAATAACTTGTCACTGGCAGTTTTTTCTAAATTATTTTCTAAGTTATATTTAAAACTAAAACAACAACAAAAATTTAGTTTAAATATAATTTTCGTTAGTAAGAAACATAAACATAACTTAAACATAAGAAACATAAAATATTAAATCTAACTTTATTTCAGCTGTCAGAGGACATTTTCCTTTCATTTGCTGGAGAACTGCCCTTGTGTGTTTTTGAGTAAAATATCACCACGCAACTGAAAATATTTTGAGTTTGATTTTGAAGTGAGCCCATTAATAACACATTTGACCGCTATGTTTTTTTTCTGCAGTTTGTTGGTGTGGAGGGTTTCGTAACTGGCATTCTTGATCTTTTCCCTGGAAAGTATTACATGCGCTATCAGCGTGAAATCGCTGTGGCGATCTGCTGTTTATTATGCTTCATTATAGATCTCTCCATGGTTACACAGGTGAGTCCTCTTAATGAAACACCGCTTCATCAGCTGTGAGAATATCAGCATCAGTCGTGTGGCTCGCCATTAGTCAGATAAGAATATAATGGTTTGTCACAAGTCCTTTCTCTGGGTGTTAGATCGTCACGCTCTCATTCAGAGACTGATCTTTCTTCAGTCAAAATTGCTGCCGTATGTGGGAGTGACGTGACTCATAAAGCTCAGTGACTCGAAGCTTTACATATGGAAACTTCAAAGAATCAAAGTGAAAATAACGTGACAAGTAGCATTTGTGATATTGATTCATTTGTGTTTTTCAAACACAGATGAAGGTGACAAATTGTTGTGAAGACTACATGAAACAACATTCATGACGAATATATTATTCACTCACCTCAGGGTGAAACCAAATATTAATAATGCAGGGTGGAACTAGGAATTTAATCAGTGAGCTATAATATTACTGGTTAATATTAGTTTTTGATTATGGGAAAATAATAGGAAATATAATTAAAATCAACATTTTGTAGTTGCAACCTCCATTGTGGCATATTTTTGTTTTATAAAATGTCATTTATTCCAGGTTTAGAGCTTGAAAATAAAACAATTACAAGTCAGGGTTTGTGTTCTAAATTTTGAAAGTGCAAATCTCATATAATATGAATATACAATTACAATGCTCATATAATATTTCGTTTTAATTTTCTAAATAAATGCTGTTCCGTTGAACTTTCTATTTATGAATCAAAAGATGCATCACGGTTTTTAACATTGATAGTTTCTGTCCGCAATGGCGTCTTTCAGCCAGGTTTCCGTGAAACACAGAGCAGCAGAGTTTGAAAAATCCTTATTTGTCCGGGAGAGCAGAAGGAGTTCGTCCGTTTTGTTGGGTAGAGAGCGGAGGTTTGCCAGATGGATGCTCGGCAACGGCGTACTGAATCTGCGCTGCCTGAGCTTCACGAGCGCGCCGGCTCGCTTCCCCCTTCTGTGCGTCCTGAAGCGTCTGAACAGCGCCGCTGCTCCCCCGACTACAATGTCCAGCAAAACATCAGAATAATCGAAAACCGGTGAAATATCGGGTGGTGTGTACTGCCGAATGTCCAGCAATTCGTCTCTGGTGAAATTCAGAAAAATATTTCTTAACAGCAAATCAGCATATTAGAATGATTTCTGAAGGATCATGTGACACTGAAGACTGGAGTAATGATGCTGAAAATTCAGCTTTGCATCACAGAAATAAATTTCATTTTTAAATATATTCAAAACGAAAACAGTTTTTTTAAATTCTAATAATATTTCACAATATTTTTTATCATACCAACCCCAATCTTTTGTATGCTTGTATATATTTATTCTACCACTATATTATTCTACTATTTGTGGGAAATTTCATATTTGTATTTATTTTTTCTCTATAAAACAACATGACTGATTGTGAGGCATTTATTAAGTAAAACGGGTCTATTTTGATTTCATATCCAGGGAGGGATGTACGTCTTCCAGCTTTTTGACTACTACTCAGCCAGTGGAATTACCCTACTGTGGCAAGCATTCTGGGAATGCGTGGTTGTCGCGTGGGTTTATGGTGAGAATCTCTTCATGCAGCTGTTTTTCCATTCTCTTCTCGTCTCATCAGTTTATCATGAGTACTGTAGGCATTTCTCTTATAAGAGTAGCTTGTAGGACCCTGTGCTGACAGTAACACTGCTGTAATCCCACACACACCCAAAAGAGCGCTGACTTCATGCCGCTGTGTGCAGGTGCTGACAGGTTCATGGACGATATTGCCCGTATGATCGGTTACCGGCCATTCCCGTGGATGAAGTGGTGCTGGTCCATTATAACTCCATGTGTTTGCATGGTGAGTGCTGGAAAATATACCTGTCAGTATTTATGCCATTTAACCCTTGTGTTGTGTTCAAAAACTCGATATAACTTTTGTGTTGTGGGTCAAATTGAGCCCCATTGGTTTCCGAGCAATTTGCCAAAAATCAACACTATGAAAAAAACTCAGAGGAAAACCTCTGTTGTAACTTGTTTTTATGTTCAAAATAAGCAGCACAGACACACACACAAAAAAAATTTTTGTCATGACTATCTGAATATATATTGGGTTATTTTAATTCTCTGTTTTTTTGTAATTTTTCATTAGTTTTTTTTAAATATGTATATCTTTTTTTTATAATGTTAATTTCATTTTTACTTGTAGTTATTTTAGTACATCAAGATGAACTAACTGAAAATGAGATAATCCCATAAAAGTAGTTTCAAGTAACGAAAAATGTTTTGTTTCAAGTTTTAGTGAACTATAATAACCCTGGTATCTAACATTAATTGTACTTAGTGTAAGTAATATTTTTTTGCTATTTGTACTACTTCTGCCTTTTTATATTTTGTAATTTTCTTGTAATTGAGATCCAAAAAACTAACGACCAAAAACAATGAATTTTCCTTGGAAGTCTTCAGTTTCAAATTAACGTTGAGTCTTAAATTTCATAAAGTCTAATGTATTTCCCATTTAAGTGTTTAACAAGCAATACAATAAAAAAATTAAATAAATACAATAAAAGTTTTTTTAAACAGCGTTTTTTTGTTGACAAAAATTGCATGGAAACCAAGGAGGTCAATTCGACCCACAACGCAGAAGTCGTCACAAATTTGTACAGCCTTTCCAAAACATGTCTGTGTTAAAACTTTGCATGCTCATTCATGACCCTAAATGAGAACTATTTACAAAATGTCCAGAAATAAAGGCAGTTTGAAAATCAAATGTGGGTCAAACTGACCTGATCAAGGTTAATTCTATAAAAAGACCTGCTAGACTGCTGCTCCTGTATTATTCAATTAGATTGTGTACTCTGATATTGTTCTTTATGTCTTCAGGGTATCTTCCTATTTCACCTGCTGAACTACAAGCCTCTGACCTACAACAATGTGTATGTGTACCCATGGTGGGGAGAGGTGATCGGATGGTGTCTGGCTCTCTCCTCCATGCTCTGTATCCCCGTTAGCCTTGTGTACAAGCTCGCTGGAGCCAAGGGAACATTCAGAGAGGTTTGCACCATTTCAACCTATTCAAACCACTGCTCCATTAGCCAACACATAAGAGGTGTAGAGAGCTTTGAACGAGTAGCTTTGTTTATGTGCATCATTCAAATTCTGAGTATCGGCCCCACAAACAACAGTTAGTGCAAACAGTCCAAAAACAGCAGTTTATTGTAGCTGTCGATGCATGGGTCAGTTACCTCACCGAAAAGCATCAGAATTACTCATGAGAAAGCGATGCGTGTATTTATAGTAACTAGGCTAATGGTTGTCATTCCTCTGCAGATAGACCAAAATGCTTCACCCCCTCAGTGTTTGCTTCCAAACACACACTGAATACTGAATACAGTTGAGGTCTGTGGCATGTATGTGTAGGAAAACTAGTGCAGGATGCTGGAGGAAATGGAAAATAATAGGGCTGTCAGTCAAATTAAATAGTAATTGTGATTAATCTCACGCTTTTATAGTGCGGTGAGGCATTCCGTTACTTTTTAAGGAAAGAAAACTAAATGTTATTTTGGGGTTTAGCCATTTGTGAGGATGACACTAGGAAAATATGCTGATATCTATATAAGGATACAGGCCAGAGGGAAATTTGCTCAGACAGACTAAAATCAATCAGATTATTATTTCTCAAACTGCATCGCAACAAACAATGGGGTTGTGACAGTGAGGAAATTTTCCCACCAGTTAATCGACGTGTGACAACACCGGTAATACCGGTATCACCATTGGGGTTGCGTGGGGGGGGGGGGGGGGTGTTAGTTCGCAATTCGGTGTTAAGCAATTGTTCATTTGAGTTTTCCCTCTTTTCCTCTGATTTCTTGGCTTTCAAATAGCTTGAAAAAGCGCCGTGCGCATTTTACTTTCACTTTCAAATTAGCGGCAATTCTGAGTTGATTCAATTCAAGCAACAACAAGGTCAAACTCATAGAACTTTTATTAACAAAACAAATAAAAATACACCATATATGCCTAATAAAATAACAAATTACTTAGGCTACACAAAGTTTAAATGGGTATATAAAACTGAAAATAAACAAACACAGTGGAACCAAATAAATAAGAAACAGAACGCTTATTAGCAAAACGAATAAGAAAGCTTGGAGGCACGGCATATACACCTTGATGTAAAATAAAATAAATAAAATACACAAAGTTTAAATAATAAAGTAATCAGCAAACACTGTGGAACCAAATAAATAAGAAACGAATGTTTAAAAAAACTTCCAGTCAATAGGCTTTTCAAAATCTAAAATATTGCCAATCAAATCTGACTCCTGCTTTGTGGTGCACTGCATTGAGCGTTTAGTTTTTAAAAGTGTCTGTCCTCTAACTCCGTGTTTCCCAACCTTTTTTTAGTCGCGGCACCCTTTGGAAATTTTAACAAACTTGTGGCACCCTACAAAATTAATTTTGGCACAATATTTGAATTTCTAACTTTGATATAATTTGAAAAGTATAGATATTCGGTACAACAGGGAAGAACTGCAGAATATAATGTCATACAGATATTTTTAATATTATTAAAAAAAAAATTATTACTGCTTCCGCTAACGAAAAAATGCAAAAGAACAACCGTCATTTGCAAGTGTTAACTCTGTCAGTCCTTGAAAATAATGTGGGATAACGTGGGAAAACCTACGGACACACTAAATGGAAATGTCAGCACAGATTTGTTGACACAAGCTTAGTCTGATTGTCGTTAATTGTAATTCTCACAGCTACAATAAATGACTTGTAGTTGTCTTCGCTAAACTAGCTTGATTTTATTCAGAATGCATACATTAGGACTACATGAGCTGCTTCAAATCATTGTGTGTTTTCATTTTTCCTGCATGCAGCGTTGGGAAAATCTGACCAAACCAGTGTGGGGAGCCCATCACCTCGAATACATGGCCCCTGACACTGACATTAAAAGCCTGGCCTCTCTGTCTCCTGGAACGGAGGAGAACAAGGTGATCATTTTTGAGAGTGTTATGTAGGTCAAAGGGAAAGCTCCCTCCAAAGGCAAGCTGGTTGAAGAAATCGTCAGTATTTTTATTTATTTTTTACATTTGATGGAATTCTGCATCATCTTACAGTCTTAAAACAGCTGATGGAAATTGACGGTTACTTTTTGTTTCATCATACTACAGATCCTCTAGCAGATGCTCTTCCCACCTGTTGAAACTGCAAACTATATACATGATTTTTAAGAAAAATGATGTGCAAAGTTTATTGCAGATATCAAGATTTGCAGGGCAAAATCAGCATGTCTTTGGAGGGGACAGTATAGTGTAGCCTATAACATTATTTCACAGAGCGGCAGAATTCCCACAGGCCACTTTCCTGAACATGATATGGGTCTCTTTGCACTGACACGAGAATCAAATCTGAGCAAGAAGCACATGGTTAAAATTAAGCAAAATGAAAAGAAAAAAAAAAGATTTACAAATGCATCCTTGACTTAAATTGGCCCAGAGCGTGCGCGGTGGGTGTGGCAGGCGAGGGCACACACACGATATTCTCAAATTCATAAAATCTCATGCATATGTAAATTAAAATAATGTACACTTCAATAAACAGTGTTGCATTTAACTGATCAGCAAACATAGATACAGATGTAACAATCAAACTAAATGTGTCTTTGCAGATTTCATGTCAATAAGGCCACATGTAGTTGCCAAATGATGAAAACTCATTTCTGTAGCTTTCTTTTGATGTGTCTTCGTCTGAGACAGGTGACCTCAATGCCTGGTGCGTGATATCACAGCGTTTACTGGAAGTGCCAAACAGAGCGCGACTTCCCATCTCTGCTCAGGCTTGTCAGGAGATGGTTTTGGTTGCCATAAATAAAATTAATATCTTCCTAGTTCATCTGAAATGTACTGTGTGCTCGATCTATCCTGCACATCAAGAGATGCGTGTTTGGAAACATCTAGAGTTTTTAGCAGACACAGGCAGGATTTCAACTGAAGAAGTGGCACTTTTTTAAGGTGCTTGTAGGGCTGCACAATTAATCGAATTTCAAATCGCAATTACAGTTATGGATGCCACAATTACGTAATCGTTCAAAGTGGCAATTAATCGTTCAAAGTCCACTTATGCTATTCCGCACGCTTAAGATATGTTTTTTTCTTTCTACATGTTATCTTAAGGCTTTTTCCATTGTTTTAGTATAACATTATAATACCAGTCATATTTTTACTTTTTTTTTATCATTTAAAGAAGAAACCAATCCGATGTATATTTGACATTTGAGGCTTAATACTATAGTAACAGTTTTTCAGTTAGAGTGTTTTCAGCTTGATTATTTTCATATAAAAATACAGCATGCAGTTGCATCAAACAATGGTATAAACATCATTCAATGTAAGTTGTGATAATCTTAATTAATAATCGCAATTACAATTTTAAGGGAATAATTGACAATTATGATTTTTTTTGTCATAATCGTGCAGCCCTAGGTGCTTGTGAACCAAAAGTTGCATTTTATTAAAGTCAACATGAAACATCCATTTTTTCACAATGCAGTTAATCATTTATGCGGTTTTACTCTGAATAACATCACTTTACTGAATTAAAATGGGCTTCAAGCAACGTTTCATGCCGACTTTAATTAGACGTTTACAATTTTAGTTTCAGTTCTATATTTTGAGTGCCAGTATTAATATGATCTCTAAGATTTTTAGTTTATGATTTTAAATCATAATGGTAACGCAATGGAAGTTATTTAAAAAAAAATGCAAAAAGCAAATAAAACTGTAAAGTTTCACAGAAATGCATATTATCATAAAGAATCTTCTAGCTTTAACTAACAATTCAATAACTACCGATAGTAGTAGGAATATAAGAGATAAATGAAAAGACGACGATTATGAAAACACAATTTGAAATTTTGAAAAAAAAAAATTTTTTTTTTTTTTTTTGCCAATGTCAATTTTGCAGAACACTAAATATCCGAGAGATCTTGATCTCTGTTGTTCTGCTGTAAACACGTTGACGTTTTTGACACATAGTTGCCAAACTTTGCCTTTATTTGTCTTTATTGAGAACCGATAGACAAATAGCCAAGATTAACCGACAAACCGGCCTCATTCTGACCTGTGGGAATTCTGCCCTGAAGATAATCAACTCAAACACTAAATCATGTACAAATTAGACTACATAATGTAAGGCTTCAGAATACATTTGCACATTGTTGTAAAATAATCTGCTAGCACTTTTTAATCGTGTTAGAACGTTTTTTTCTTCTTCTTGTGATTTACATACTGTAAAATAAATCAGAGATTTATTTTGTGAAGGCTATTATTTTGCTTATATGCATATAAATATAAATACATATTGATATCTGTGTTATATTTTAACGTTTGATGCTGTATGTACTTTTGATAAAGATGATAACATGGAGTGGGAATTCTTAGTGAAATGCTGCAAAAGCAGTTGCCGGGAGGCATATGAGACACAGAGACACACAAACTTTGTTTTATTTGAAATATCAAGTGCTGCAGTTATTAAATGTTTTAGATTGTGTGTGTAAAACTCCAGTATTTTCTGCTGACCACCCAGAATCCAGCTCGATTTGGTTTTCATTGACCACTTATAATTGAGACGGTGCTTACGTTTGTTGTTTTTGGTTTATATTTATCTCTCAACCTCTCCTATGGGTTTGAGGACGCGCGGCTCGGTAACCTTTCCTTAAAAAAAAAACAAATTCACACGTTTCCCCTTAGGGGTTTATATGAAGTATATATATTTATATACTGTATATATGTGTGTGTGAGTGTCCATTTTAGTGGCACATCTATTCATTCCCATAGAGTTGAACATGCCTTTATGAGTGAGAATGAAATGATCTAAGTGCCCCTCAGACATCTGAGGACTAAGTTAATCTCCTCACTGCTTCAAAATTAGAGATACTAGTTTACCAGAGGCCTTAATCTTTAACCATTTAGTCCAATTTCAGTTAAAGGAATAGTTCATACAAAAATGAAAATTTGCTGAAAATGCCCTCACTCCTCAGGCCATCGCGCGATAGTAGGGATGGTGGGGTGGGTGAGTTTGTTTCTTCATCGGAACGGATTTGGAGAAACTTAGCATTACATCACCAATTCCTCTGCGGTGAATGGGTGCCGTCAGATTGAGAGTCCAAGCAGCTGATAAAAACATTACAATAATCTTCAAGTAATCCACATGACTCCAGTCCATCATTAATGTGTTGTGAAGTGAAAAGCTGCATGTTTGAAACAAATCCCTCAGATGTTTCGACAATCGGTTTTGCGAGTAGTGATGGCTTTGATAGCTCTGAGCTCTTAGTTCTGATGGCCCCATTTGATTAGCCTCAACATGTTGGCTGGCCTTAGATTGGTGGTGTACATTTTCAGCTATTTTTAGTTTTTGGGGTGAACTATTCCTTTAAACAGCCAAACTGCAAAAAAGAATCAGTCAAGCAAACACTAACTCTCACCATCAGAAAAATGCATTTCTTTCCATCCAAATAAGAGCCTGGGTTGGTCAGTAGATCAGTTATTAAATAGTGATTACATGTAGAAATCTTTATCTAGAAAAAATACATGTTAACAAAATAAGAAAAAATGTTTTATGTCATTTATTATGCTCTGCCAAATGTTCTCGACAGTATCTTTGCACTGAAGGTTTGCTGAATGTTCGAGCTATAGAGAGCACAACTTTCACAACGTCCTTAAAGGGAACGGTGAACAGCACAGTAGAATCAATCTCAGAATACAGTGTGTTCATTTATGAACTCAATTAGCCTGTTTGATGATTCCAAAGACTTAGTTAAAGATTCAGTAGAACCAAACCATAAAGCAGACCTCGAGAGGACCATCTAATGAGAGAGTCCAAAGCTTTGGGTGACGATACTGTCTTGAAACATCACAGTTGACCTGGTTATAAGCTCATTGGCGTCTTTCATTCTTGTGGTTTGTAACACACTGTGATGTAACCATGGTTGTCCATTTTTAACTCGAACAGTAGTAAAGCTAAGGTAACTGTACCATGTGTTAGTGTCCCATCTAACAGCATCCCTCTCATGTTAGAAGGGCTTCATGCTCCACCACTGTGATCTTGTGCTGATCCACCTGCCCAAGTCAAAGCAACAAATGGCAATAAACTAACTCCATGAAAAATGTCTCATTGCCAGTGTTTTTATTTTGTGGTCTCAACCTGACCAGGGAGAAATAACTATATATATATATATATATAATATTAGCATGGGTGGACTGTGGAAATGGGACAGAATCTAAAAAAAAATGTTTTCACTATAAATATTATTATATATGGATAGGATCAGGCTCTTTTTATGGCTCTTATAATATATATATAGATAATATAGCTCTTATAAGAGCCCAGTAAAAGAGCCTGATTAAGCAAGTGCAACAATTTTTTTTAGATTCTGTCCATTTTCCACCAGTCCCCCCATGTCAAACCTTACAGGGTTAAAGAGTCTAGAGTAAATTCATATTAATTTACATTGGCTACATTACATTATAGCAGTGGTAGGTATTTGATGGGCACTATAATAAGCATTGCATTGCATATTTATAAGGGCTGTTTGAGTGAAGATCTTAGTCAATCCACAATTTTTTCCTGGCGGCGCAGTTGTTGTCTGCTGCAGACCTGTTGGGCAGGAGGGCCGGTCCCATGCGGTTCAGACTGGTTTTTAAAGACAAATGCCAGTTTGTCAGGAGAGCGCAGCTGCCATATTAAGCCGGGCTGCGGCTGGCAGAAGTTTGTTGACTATGTTTAGCTGAGCTACTTTGCCCAGGCTCGGCCCAGAGCCTGAAACAGATGGGCGTTCAGTCCTGAAGCACAAAAGCTGAAATCAGCTCCCACTCACATTACATGAGCAAGTAAACACCGCTGACACTCAAAAACAATGATGGATTACAGCTTGAAGCACAGCTTGTTAGCACAGTAGAATTGGGTTGACTACTAAGTTTAATATTACCTCAGTAGATAATACTCTACACTGGAAAGAAAAAATGGTATAGAAAAAAAAAATCACTAAGAAATTGCTAGTAATGTCCATATTACAAAAACATCTGCCAGTACTGGATTGCCCTTTCTGTCACGGCATTAAACAACGAGGTGGGACGGTGGGGGTGGGTTTATCGTACAATTCTGACCAGCTATTCAAGGTCATTTCTGAGGTGAAAAAGAAGGGGAAAAAAAAAAAAAACAGCTCATTTATTTTTACCTCGATATTCTGAGGTAAAATTGGATACTTTTTAATTTCACAATTCTGACTTTGTATCGCTAGAATTGCGATTCTGAGGGGGAAAAAAGTGTGAACTGTGAAAAAATAAATAATCGCATGCGGCTTCCATAAAATTCCATTAAATTAGATGTCTAATTTTTAAAGTAGAAACACAGAAATAGTATTTTCTTTGTAAAATGTACTTCGATAATCTTTTATTTACAAATTCGAAAAGCATTTTTATACATTGTTCTTAGGCAGTAGGCCAAGCACAATGAATGTAACTTGAAAAAAACTTTATACTGACAGAATATACTGGTACTGTCTGAGAGAAACACGATGTGCATAGCGTGGATATTACGTAATATTCAATTATGTAATATAAGTTTAAAAATGGCATGGATGAGTCAGTAATTGTACAGAATGCTTTGAAATAAGTATTGATGACAAAATCCAATTAATTTTTCATCCGCTGTATACTAAGCTCATTTAGTAAACGCGGCCAAAACAGCCAGATAACACCATATTCGTGTAATTTTGTGACAACACAAATATTTAGTATGTGTTATGGTGAGGTATCAAGTCTACCTCCTCACTCGGTCTGTAGCACGTAGTTCACGACTCACAGACATGTAGACAGAAAAAGACCAAGCAGTCATCTGCTTAATATCAATGGCTAAATAATTACCCACAAAATACTGTTCATAATTATGCAGGACAGTACGGAGGAAAATCTTGCACGGATGAGGTGCTTGCAAACTTTCAGTTTGACCTCATTTCAATGTTGTGAATCATTTAGTAAAGGCCAAATGAATCATTAAACAACTCCAGAAAGTATATGAAAAAGTTCTTGTTTTACAATCCAGTAGTTTATAATTTAAGTGCATGGTAATGAGATATTTCTCCTTAATATAGAATGATAATATATTCATGAATGAATCGTTCTTTCGAGTCAAATATTCACAGTGAATCATTTGATTCCGTTCACAAAACGTTACAGCTGAATCGAATTTGTTTTTTTAATGGATAGTTTACTAGAACTGACTGTCAACACTGTGGTTGCATTATTTATCTTTATTATCTTTTATTTTCTTGAAGCTTTGGGGTGGTTGAACATCGTACCTTGGGGGGGGGGGGGGGGGGGGGGGTGCATAAAGGGGGCGCTAGCTATATAAATAAAGGTGACTTGACTCGATGAAAATATGTGGTCAGACTGATTCGATCACAAATCTAATTTGATTCAGTTCTCACGTTAAACTCACTGAATCAGCAATCCGTTCAGACGATTAACAGCCTGTGAGGGGAAATATTTACCAAAAAGAAAAACCTTCCAAATGACTTCCTAACACTTAGTGCACAAATCGATGTGGATCACTTCTAGAATAGTTTTCTGGAACTTTTGAGTGAAACATAATTCTGAGTGAACTGTCCCCTTAACTACTGATAAGCTTAAAAATAGGTTTATTAAAAATTGGTTAAAAAAAAATAAAATACACTGCAGATTCAGCCAAGATAAATGAAGTAGAATTTATTGGTTTGGTTTTTCAACATCAGAACTAAAGCACATCGTTAGAACACATAACACAAATTTCGTAGTGAAGTAATGCAGACTGCCCTTATTACAGACAAAACGTTCCTGAAGACATTCGAGGCAGATAACAGCACTATCAGAACCGTGCATTACACACAACTACGCAATCACAACATGTTCATGACGCCCAAGTATTGTTAATTCCATCATTGCCAACATATCAGTGCATGTTTTTTGTTTTTTTTGCAAGAACTCAAAGTAAAAACCTGATATAAGAAAGAAGCAGCTACATTTGGAAATGCATATTAAGAAAGAGCCCCTTTAACAGTACTACAGTTCACTTGTTTATTTATGGGTTTGCAAATTATATGATATGACATGACCTCTAAACTATTAAAATGAACTCCTGCCATTTCAATGTTCAGGTATACACTGACATTTTCATTGAACTGGTGCTGTAGCAGATGTCCATCCTCACATTCTCATGATTGGTAACCGTCCAGGAGGTCTTGACTATGAATTATCCGACACTCCGCCAGTGATCCCGATGCTCTTTCCCCTGGGAGCCCAAAACAGCGCTAACGTTGTTCCCACAGATCCCTATTTTAACACGGCTATGATGTCATTCCGGCTGATTCTTTTTCAGGTGGCACTGCTCTAAGATTGCAAAGATATTGATTTACACATGCCAGAAAAGAAGCAAAGAAACCCGGGGCACTTAAACTGTAAAACAGCAAGTGAACCGAGTTCAACCAGGTAACCTTTAAATGCAAAACTAACGCGTGGCCCTCAAATGTGACATTAATATAATTTCAATACCTAGAGGACGAGAGATAGTGCGATGTGTTTTGAAACAATATCAGCTGTGGATGCTTTAATGTTCCTGCCAAAGCGGTGTTCTTACCCACTGTAACAGCCCTGCCGGGCTCATATCAGATTATACCGACTCAGTGGCCTCAAACCAGACCAGACTGGAAAGAAGCAGTTTATTCACTCTGCTCTAAAATAGCCCCCAAAAATATGAGCTATCCCATACCCAAGACAAAATAAAACAAAAATATCTTCCTATAGCATGACGCAAGACAGTCAAAATGACAAATGAGGCTCGTCGATCATAAACTGGAGGGATTTTCTTTCTGAAGTGCTTATTGGGTGTAAAGTGTCGTGTACCCTGTAAATCAAAGATCTAAAATTAACCAACACATGCATCTGTACTGCAACCAAATATCCATATTCATAATGAAAGACTGAAGGTTTGTCCTATAAGGCAAGAAAATTAAAGTAGTTAATTAAAAAAATAAAAATAAAAAGATTTGAAACCCAACAATTACCATATCAAAAACATATAGTCTAGAATATCCTGTAAACTTTTATTTGGTCCTTCCATATAAACAATGTGACTCATTTATGAATCCCAAACTGAATGAATTTGAGTAAATTGTTTGTAAAAATCAGGCTTGTGTAAATTGTGGCATTCAATTCAATATGGCTATTTAAACAAATACCAAAGTATTCTTTGCAGTGAATGGGTGCCGTGCCCCCCCCCGCGTGCCGTGAGTCCAAACTGCTGATAAAAACATCAGAATAATCCACATGACTCCAGTCAATCATTTAATGTCTTGTGAAGCAAAAAGCTGTTTGTAAAACAAATTTAGACTTTTTTTAACTTTAACTTTTTAAAGAAACAAACTCATCTACATCTTGGAGTAGCCTGTGATAAATTTAAAGCAATTAAAAGAATTTTGGTGAACAAGTTCGACTCTGCTTGGTGGTTTTCATGGGGTGGCTAGGGGGTGCGTCGCGGGCGGGGGTGTACCTGACATAGCAAACCTGACACATCAAATAAGGTAATACTCATGTTCAGGGCTGATATTTCAATTCTAAACAGTTTATAAACCAAAAACTGGGGTGAAATATAATTCAACACGTAGAATTTCACAGCAAAAGCATAAAGAAACATATATGAACATTGTGTGAAAACCCTGTCGAAGGCGTTAATGACTGCACGTTGAAAGGCGCAGTGCCTGAAGAACGTACCCTGCCTTACACAGCCCTGAGCTGCTACCAGCCATGTGATCATGAAGGAGAGCCGGGTGCATGATGATGTCGTCCAGTCTGACCTTCTTGCCTGCTGAGAGTGCGCATGTTGGCCGTGCGTTCATATACAGAGCAGAAAAAGTGACATTTTCAACACACGCAGGGGAGGGGGCGGGTGGGACAGAGATTTCCACAATCCTTTGGTAGATGCTCTGGGTGGGCTGAGCATGAACGTCAGCAAAGTCTTAGTGCTGGTTGTCCTGCCTGCTTTGAGTTTTTAGGCCTACCCGTCAACTATATTGTCATGACGAATATTTGTAAATCATTATGCGTGTCTGTAGGAAAGCGTGGGGCTCAGATCAATGTAGGGGACTAAACCGGTATGAAATGAAGGACTAAAGAAGGTAAAAAGTTGGTTGAAAATGGTGAATGTGTATTTATCTGACGGTGGTGAAAAAGTTTTTGTCCTCTGTCCTGTTTTTTAATTGTGTGGGTGGGGGTGAGGGGTGCGGGGTTGGTCACACTTAAAAGATTCAGATCATCGAACTAATTTTTATATTACACAAAGATAACCCGAGTATATACAAAATGCAGTTTTGAAATAATGTTCATTTATTAAGGGAAAAAAGCTGTCCAAACTTGCCTGGCACTACGTGAAAAAGTAATTGCCCCCTAAATCTAATAACTGGTTGTGCCACACCTTTGCAGCAACAACTGCAATCAAGTGTTTGGAATAAATGGCAATGAGTCTTTCACCGGAATTTTGGCCCACTCTTCTTTGCAGAATTGTTTTCATTCAGCAACATTGGAGGGTTTTTGAGCATGAATGGACTGTTTTAAGGTCATGCCACAGCATCTCAATCGGATTTAAGTCTGGACTTTGATTTGGCCACTCCAAAATCTTAATTTTGTTTTTCTTGAGCCATTTAGAGGTGGACTTGCTGGTGTGTTTGGATCATTGTCCTGCTGCATAAAACGAAGTGCGCTTGAGCTTGAGGTCACAAACTGATGGCCGGACATTCTCCTTCAGGATTTTCTGATAGAGAGCAGAATTCATGGTTCCATCAATTATGGCAAGTCATCCAGGTCCTGAAGCTGCAAAGCAGCCCCAGATCATCACACTACCACCACCATGTTTGACTGTTGGTATGATGTTCTTTTTATGAAATGCTGTGTTGGTTTTACACCAGATGTAACGGGAAACACACCTTCCAAAAAGTTAAACTTTTATCTCATCGTAATATTTGCCAAAAGTCGGTGGGATAAACAAGATCTTTTTTGGCAAATGTGAACAAGTCCTTTGTGTTCTTTTTGGTCCCCGCAAGGCTTTGCCTCGAGGCTGGGGGGGGCTCCCATGGGATGCCGTTTTTTTTTGCCCCGTCTGGTGGGGGTCTTATGTTTTTGGTGGGGTGCATGAACACTGACCTAATGAGGCAGTGAGGCCTGGCAGTTCTGTTAGATGTTTGTTCTGGGTCGTTTTATGACCTCCTGGATGAGTTTGTTGTTGCGCTCTTGGAGTATTGTGGGTTGGCCGTTACTCCTGGGGAAAAAAAGGTTCACCATGTTTCCAAGCTTTCTCCATTTGTGGATAGATGGCTCTTACCGTGGTCCTGGAGTCGCGCGTGTCGTGGTCCTTAGAAATGGGTCGGGGGGGTTCATAACCCTTTCCACGGATACAGTTTCAACTATTTATTCTTATCTGTTCTTGAATTTCTTAGCTGGCGGCATGATGTGTTTGCTCTTTAAGCATGCTTCAGCCTTTATCAGACGCGGTTCTATTTAAGTGTGTGTGTTCTTGAGTTCAGGGGGAGCGGTCTTGCAGTAACAGGCCTGCGTTGGCTAGTGAAATTGGGTAGTGGCTCAGCTTGTTCCCCAAATAATGTGGGTTATCACAGTTCTTTCATTCTGTGTTGCGGATAGGAGGGGCAATATTTTTCACGTAGGCCAGTAGGTTTGGACAGCTTTTTTCCCTTAATAAATGAAATTTCAATTTCAAAAAGCTGTGCGAGGTTTGGTAATTTACTTGCATGTATCTGGTGCGTCAATATAAAATTGGTTTGGATGTCAGTGAAATCTGTTTAAGTGAGACAAATAGGGGGGGGCGAGAAAAGAGTTTTAAAACAAACAGGGAGGGGGCAAAAACCGTTTCACGGCACGTGATATTTTATAGAGTTATTCTAAGTATATTATATAGCATGGGGGAAAAAAGTATATAGGGTCAGCCACGCAATTGTGCAATGTCTCCCACTTAAAAAGATGAGAGAGGCCTGGTAATTTTCATCATAGGTATACCTCACCTATGAGAGACAAAATGAGAAAAAAAATCCAAAAAAACACATTGTAGGATTTTTAAAGAATATATTTGCAAATTATGGTGGAAAATAAGTAGGTTTTTTTGGTCAATAAACAAATTTCACGGTCAGAGGGGTACTTTGGTTATATACCTTTGTGGGGGGGGGGTTGGCAATGACAGAGGTCAAACGTTTTTCTGTAAGTCTTCACAAGGTTTTCACACATTGTTGCTGGTATTTTGGTCCATTCCTCCATGCAGATTTCCTCTAGAGCAGTAATGTTTTGGGGTTGTCGCTGGGCAACATGGAGTTTCAGTTCCCTCCATAGATTTTCTATTGGGTTGAGATCTGGAGACTGGCTAGGCTACTCCAGGACCTTGAAATGCTTCTTACGAAGCCATTCCTTCTTTGCCCGGGTGGTGTGTTTGGGATCATTTTCATGCTGAAAGACCCAGCCACATTTTCATCTTCAATGCCCTTGCTGATGGGAGGAGGTTTTCACTCAAAATCTCACGATACATGGCCCCATTCATGTATCGTTTACACGGATCAGGGGTCGTCGGGGGGCTTGGGTGGTCGCTTTGCGAAAGAACACCAAAGCATGATGTTTCCACCCCCATGCTTCACATTAGGTATGGTGTTCTTTGGATGCAACTTGGCATTCTTTCTCCTCCAAACACGACAGTTGAGTTTTTACCAAAAAGTTCTATTTTGGTTTCATCTGACCATTTGACATTCTCCCAATCCTCTTCTGGATTATCCAAATGCTCTCTAGCAAACTTCATACGGGCCTGGACATGTACTGGCTTAACAGGGGGACACGTCTGGCACTGCAGGTTTGAGTCCCTGGCGGCGCAGTGTGTTACTGACGGTAGTTTTTGTTACTTTGGTCCCAGCTCTCTGGAGGTCATTCACTAGGTCCCCCCCGTGTGGTTCTGGGATTTTTGCTCAGTTCTTGTGATCATTTTGCCCCCACGGGGTGAGATCTTGCGTGGAGCTCCAGATCGAGGTAGATTATCAGTGGTCTTGTATTTCTTCCATTTTCTAATAATTGCTCCCACAGTTGATTTCTTCACCAAGCTGCTTACCTATTGCAGATTGTCTTCCCAGCCTGGTGCAGGTCTACGATTTTGTTTCTGTTGTCCTTTGACAGCTCTTTGGTCTTGGCCCTGGTGGAGTTTGGAGTGTGACTGTTTGAACAGGTTGTTGTGGACAGGTGTCTTTTATACTGTTAACGAGTTCAAACAGATGCCATTAATGCAGGTAACGAGTGGAGGACAGAGGACCCTCTAAAGAAGAAGTTACAGGTCTGTGAGAACCAGAAATCTTGCTTGTTTGTAGGTGACCAAATACTAATTTTACCGAGGAATTTACCAATTAATTCTTTAAAAATCCTACAATTTTATTTTCTGGATTTTTTTTTTCTCATTCTGTCTCTCATAGTTGAGGTATGAGGTAATGAAAATTACAGGCCTCTCTCATCTTTTTAAGTGGGAACTTGCACAATTGGTGGCTGACTATATACTTTTTTGCCCCACTGTATATGTATATGTTATATGTATATATGTATATGTGTATATATATATAATATGTATATGTGTTGTTGAATTCAGCCATTTTATATATGCAGTGCTGGTTAGTACTGATTTCATGTAATCCTGGAATTACGTATTAGATTCCAAAAATTCAATAACACCACACACACACACGCACGCACACATATATACTAAAACTGTATGGCTCACAGCGCTGGCTGATGTGCATGAAAGCAGTAAGCACCTTGTTGCTGTGTGCTGAGCGTGTAACATGCAATAACTGCAGCACGTGTTCATGAGTCACGGTCTCTTATGAGCTGCTTATTTTTATGTAAACAAGAGAAGCCTGTCTATCTGACTCCCACCCTCTCTGTCTCACTTACACACACTTGAGAAGACTACCGGTAATAACGTTCATGTTTCCAGAGGAGGACGACTGACAGGTGCACTGACTTCTGAGTAAAAAAAAAAATCTCTCTCCAAGTTAAGTGAATAAAGAGAGTGCGATGGAATCTCTTCTAGTATCATCAGCCACAGAGAGAAGACCATGTGTGTCATTTTACTTGCTTTATAATGTTAAAGTCAAATATATTTGAAAGTAAATACGGGTTTATTATGGTATTGATACACTGGTCTATATAAATGCAAATGAGAAAGAGTAAACTTCTTTGTGTGCATTTAATAAAACCCTTCGAGTTGGGTCTTGGCATCTTGAAGTTCAACTTTATGATACATTGCTTATGATATTTGAAAACTGACGCTCACCATGTAATCTGAGCAACAGGCTGATGACAGCATGTCTAATTTCTAACTTTTCTTAGTATACTGATATCAGACCCTCCAGGAAAGCGTCTGTTTCTTTTAAACACGTTTCCTCATAATGTTCACTCAACATGCTACAGATGCCAACTGGGCACATGCCAATGGTGCCAATGTACACTGCCCCTCAGCTCAAAAACATCTCGGAGATGTGACATTTGCTGAATTTGTTTGCTTTTACCAACACTATGGATCTCACCCTTTAATATACAATTCGTGTGAGATTAAGTCTTTCCTGTAGCTCAAGTAGAGAATAGCATAATTCCACCTAACTGTGATTGTGAATGCATCTTGCACAATAGGACAGACAGTACGGTTTTGAAAACTGGGATTCAGTCTGTGATATTTTTCTGCAGTTCTTTAAACACTGTTATACCTTTCATCCCTGTTAAAACAGATGCCACAGTATCTTAGTGCACACTACTGCAATTTTTTTTTTTTTAAAAAAAAAAAAAAAAATAAAAAAAAAAAATATACATTGGCTTTCAGCAGCAAAAAAAAAACTCCAGCAGATGCAGGCAGATTGACATGAACAGCTGGCATCAGGGCAGATTGGAAACTGAAATGCAGAGCATTCAAACGTGGTTTGAGATGTTAACATTTATTAATTTCTCAGATGTTTTTATCCATTTAAAGTGCTTTTGAGGCATTGATTTGATCAGTCTGTATGTGTGTGTCCTGGGAAGTGAACCCATGCCCTTGCCTCAGAGCGACAGGAATGCTACATGAGCAACAGGAAAATGTTCTTTGATCTGTTATGATTATTAAAAGATGACACTTCTGAGAAAACTACCTCTGTTTTAAAACATAACGAGCTACCAATCTGGGTACTATTTTAAGGCGTTATAGCCATTAGGTTTTCTAAATGTTGAGGTAATTAATGAAAATTCAGTTCAAGAACATTAATATGGATTTAAAAAAGAATTTAAAAGCAACATCAATAAAAATAATAAAATCATTCATTTTTTAAATTGAATAACGTCCATATTAATAACCTAATAACATAAAAGCAAGGTTTTATTATCAAATCAATATGGGCAGGCAGAGCGGTATAGACAAGACAAAAAAAAATATTATACTGATATTTTTTAACCTTTCTATGATTTTCAATATTGTGAGCTGGTTTAAAACGGTGATTTCTTTTAAGAGTAAACCAAAATAATTTTTTAACCAGAGACTCGCATACTTTGGATGCTACTGAAATCATTCATCTTTTTTTCAGGTTTCACTTCAGTTAGTATGCTGCCTTAGAAGGCAGCAGTCTTTGAAGACAGTGAGGCAGCTCACTAGGGACTCGAGCAGTGCTAGAATGGGAAAGATGTAAGCAGTGTGACACACGCATGAGCTCTGACCTGCAGTCTGCCGTGTTCCTCCAGCAGACGGTCGTACTCCGCTGTGAGGTTCTCAGCCTGCTTCTTCATGGCCTTCACATCGCTGTCTGACTTCTGAAGAGCTGCACACACAAGCAAACAATAAGTACTAGAAATACATGAGTCAGAGATCTAAATGACCTTTTCTGTAGGTCTACAAATTCTCCAGATTACAGTAGCATCACAGAGCCAGACCTTTGACTTTCAGTGGAACCTCTGGTCCCCTTTGTAGCTTAATCTGCCCAAATACTGCTCACTGAGACCAGAAGAGACCATGTGATTGACACATACTACCAATTACACATTGGGGGGAGGAGGGTTGCTAAGATTGCCAAGTCTCTTATTTATTTGATCTACAATAACAGTAAAAACAGTAATATTGTGAAATTATTATAATTTAAAATTATTGTTTTCTGTTTTAATATATTTTAAACTGTAATTTATTCATGTGATTGCCAAGCTGAATTTTTCAGCATCATTACTCCATCAGTCTTCAGTATCACATGATCCTTCAGAAATCATTCTGATATGCTGATTTTGCTGCTCAAGAAACATTTCATATTATTATCAATTTTGAAAACAAATTGCTGCTTAATATTCTTGTGGAAACCTTGATAAAAAAAAATTTTCAGGATTCCTTTTTTTTTTAAAGCATTTATTTGAAATTTGTACAAAATGTACAACTTTACTAATCCGTCTTATTCAAATTTAATGCTTGATTAATGAATTAATTTTTTTTTTAAATCTTACTGAACCCACACTTTATAAAGGAAGTGTTAATACACTACTCATTTTATTTACATAACATTTAAATGGCAGGTATTAAAATAATACCTGCAAGCTCACTTACGGTTTTGTGCAGTACCCTTAAAATGTGCTTTGGTACAAGATGACCCAATGGAGACCTCAGTTTGGGGGTCATCAAAGTGTCATGAACCCTTTAGCACTGTCTAACCCTACAGTGCACATGTGAAAGGAGGCGTGGGAATCGATCTTACTAAGCTCATTCTTTTGTCTAGTTCTGCTGAGGTCATCTTGTGTTGCTCACTGTAAGGTCTTTTTTATGTACTCTGAACCCATGTCTGGCAACATTAAATAATGAAGCAAGGATGCATTAAACTGATCAAAAGTTACAGTAAAGAGTGCATTCAATGTTCACAAAGATTTCTATTCAGATAACACTGTTCTTTTTAACTTTGTATTCTTCAAAGAATCCTGAAAAAATGTAGCAGTTTCCACAAAATATTAAGCGCATTGATTTCTGAAGGATCAGTGTGACACTAAATACTGGAGTAAGGCTGCTGAAAAGTCAGGCCTGCTCACACATTTTAAAATCTTACATTATTCATTAGAAACCATTTTCCTAATGTTTCAGAAATTTGACAATATACTGCTTTACTGTATTTTTGAGCAAATTAATGCAGCCCTGGTAACCCCAAATTCTGAACGGCAAATGTTCCAATAAACGTCTCAATAAATGCTCCTGGTTTTATTGTGTGGCCAAATCATTAACGCATTCTGTTAACGTTATTCCAAAGAAAAAGTGTTAGTTCTAATAAACTTTCATTGAAATGTCATTTTCACCACCAATGAAATGACTTTTCTGTTCTTCTGTTAAACCAATAATATCACATACCATTTCGATGATCCAATCAAATAATTACAAGGACTGGTTCACCCAAGAGAAAATTCTGTCATTAATTACTCACCCTCATGTTGTTACAAACCTGTAAGACCTTCATTCATCTTCAGAACACAAATTAAGATATGTTTGATGAAATCCGAGACTTTTCTGACCCTGCATAGACAGCAAGGGTACCACAATCAAGGCACGGAAATTGTTGAATTTAAATTGTTAATTAATTTTATGAAGCTTTATGAGAATACTTTTTCAACATTCTTCGGTCCTCCTTATTTCTTGTATTCTCATAGCTTCATAACATTTAAGTTTGAACCACTGATGTCACATGTACTATTTTAACAATGTCCTTACTACCATTCTGGGCTTTGAGCGTGGTAGTTGCGTTTCCGTCTATGGAGGGTCAGCGAGCTCTTGGATTTAATCAAAAATACCTTAATGTGTGTTCCGAAGATGACGAAGGTCTTACAGGTTTGGAACGACATGATGGTAAGTAAATTATGACAGAATTAAATTTTTGGTACTCTCCTCTTTAATCTATTATTTTCATAAACAAAATTTGTTCAATAGCCTAATTTTGGGCATTAATGTTCACTAAGAGACTGTGCAACCATAGACAAGCACACAGTAGCTTTGTTTTTTTAAATATGTAAACAGGGAGCGGTTCAGTGTATGAGTGACTCAGAGTCATTTAGTACCTTTCTTTGTTGCGCCGAGTTCATCCTTCAGTTTCCTGACCTCTTCAGTCAGATTTTTCTTATCCTCCTCCACGCCACCCTTGGCCTTCCCACCCACTTCAGGCACTTCAACGCCCGCTTCCCGCAGTTTCTGATGAAAAACAGTAAGTCTTTTTATTAGTCATATCATTGGATACTCAGCTATTTCGTCAAAACATTGTTGCTCTGACATCCCAGATTGTTGAGAGATGGGGGGGGGGGGGGGGGGGGGGGGGGGGGGTGTAACCCTATATGATAAAACACTTCAAGTGTCAACATAGACTCATATTCAATCTGGTTTAATTTTGTTATACATGTTATTGTGAGCGATTTATTCTTGACTCTATCAATTCCCAATAACTAAAATCAAATCCAGCTTTTTCAAATACATCCAGTTCATCACGTTTCAGAGGTGAAATGGGTGGCAAACAGTCTTTAGCTAAATATAGGGACTTGAAGATGTGAAAACATTTCACCGAAAACCTAAACAACTGTCCTGTAAGGACTCTTTTTACAGCTTCACAGGCCATTCATTAACATATTAAGTTACA
>JADLZN010001604.1:169253-213007 GCA_018155175.1 Sinocyclocheilus anophthalmus
ACATATTAAGTTACAGAAAAAAACAAGTGCTCTATTTTCCAGGGATGGCAATGATGTTAAAATTAGGTTTATCAATGATCTCCATCTGTGTCACCAGTTAGTGAGTAACCATCAACGGTAGCCATTCATCTCTGATTGGCCCACTTCTCATACAAACATAAAACATTCTCCTGAAAGATGATTTTAGCCTGTAGACTCACTAAATACAAGAACACTACAGAATTAATAATGTGATCATCTCAAACAACATATGCAGTTAAATACAAAACCCTTTAACAGCAAAATCGAATCCAGTTACTACTGATAAAAAAAATTTCAAGATTCAGCTATACAAAAGCTGCTTATCTATATGCTAAGTGGTAAACAATGGTTTTAAAATATTTTCTTATTTGATTACTTTATTGACAATCAATTAGTAGTTAAGTAGTTAATTTTGGACTTTAATACTAGTGTGCTGCAAGGTGATTATAGTTAACTAAAACTAAAATAAACTATTTAACAAACATTTTCACTACTTGAAATAAAATAAACATTAAATTAAATAAAGAAAAACCCTATATAGTAAAAAAAAATTAGCTAGTTGACAAGGCAACATTTCTCATTTTAACAGTACTTGTATTCTCAGTTTAGCTTACATATATTAGATATGCAAGACATATATATTAAAGACAAACTATAGATGTGTCTATAAACAATAAAAAATTACAATGCACAATAAATACAAAATAAAAATACTAAATCTTTAACAAAAAATAAAATGGAAAATACAACAAAACTGATTCAAAATAAATTAATAAAAACTATAATAGTTTCTCAATTACGCAATGAAACTGGTGAGCAGCTTAACGTATGCTGAATATTTAATGTAACCTACTATTTTTATTTAAATATATTTAAGTATGCAATTTGCAAATGTGTCACATGTCCTCATCAGGTAGCATGTTTAACTTAAAGTAACATCCTCTTATCATGGTAAGGGAAAGTAAGGGAACACACTGGGAATCTGTTGAAAAAGGTCATGCATTGTGGGATAAAGCACCACATGTGCACAGCAAGTCCTGAGACCAAGATGTCACCAATATTTGTATTTCCCAGAAGAGAGAGAAGAAAAGTTAAATGTACATATCTGCTAAAATTTAACAGTCTAGTACTTCTACTAAGCACAACTACAGTGAAATTCATGGGGTCATTAAAGAAACAATAACGGTCTGAAACGTCAGTAACAGTCAGCGCTAACTAACACTCCTGCTCTGCTTACAAATTAACATAACAGCATGAGGAACATTGTGGGACGGCCATCAAGGGTCATGAAAGTTTCTCATACATGAAAGGAGTTCCACAAATTGTTAAAACCTGACTGAGTGAATATTTTAATGCTAAACCGCTCAAGGTATGCAGTCCAAGGCACACAGACATTTTTAAATGGGCCTTTTCAAAGTGACCTGGACAAGGGAACAAACACAGGAGTGAGTTTTACTTCATGTCAAATGAGGGAAAGATGTTTTCTGGCCCGGGGAACAACTAGATCTGGGTCAGATGTTTTGGATGATGTTTCCTGCAGATATATTAAAAGAAAGTTCAAATACAACTGAAGCACCAAGCTGAAAAGACTACCCTTAAATGGGGCGTAGAGGAGAGTGAAGAAGATGCTTGCTGTGTCAATCCCTTAATCTAGGAAACTGCATCATTTTTGTCATGTACTCATACGTTTCATTTAGAAGCAAGGGTAAATCATATGCAGCTTCCTGTGAATGAAAGATGCAAATTTCTTTGACAAGCTGGCACGGCAAAATGCTCCTTCCATAATAGATTATATATCAATTAAATTTAAAAATGATAATCATAATAAAAATTAAAAATTAAATTAAGCAAATAGAAGGCAGCTAACATTCGCATATTCTTGTAAACTTTACATAATAGGGGTGAAGTTAGGGAAGTAACTAAAGTTTTACTTTCTACAGTCTTATTGAAGGATTTTGTAAACCTAAGTTTGATTGATAAATAAATAAAAATAGACTGCATCGAATTTAGACCTTCGAAATTGCCCTCCTGGTTTAAATCTTTAGGGGGAAAATTAGACTAATCGTGCAGTTGAATAAAACTTGAAATTTAGCACAGTTGGCAACACAATTTTTGTACTTTATAACTATTTAACGTCAGGAGGTTTTTCATATCTAAACAAAGATTTATATATGATGGTGAGGTCGGTAAGTCCATTTATTAAAACAATAAAATGAATAATCCAGAATTTTATCAACTTTAAAACATCATCAAGATGAAATTTGTTGGCAAATGATAGGTCACACAATATTTATTATAATTATTATTGTAATATATATTATTATTAATAAAGAAATAAACCAATAAATAAATGCACAAGCAGAAACATTTGGAACATTCACAATGACAAACCATCCCTCACGGGGGAGTTCATTCTCAGATTCATTTATGGAATTAACAGCCAAAACTTGTGCAAAAATTGCCACATTCTGATGTCACAAACATGACTGCTACATTTAGATATGTGGAGGTTAGCCAGTTCATGGCAAAGGTCATGAGTCGATACAGGTAAAGACCTTTAATCAGGTACAAGTGCAAAAACAGCGGCTAAAATTCAAAAAGGAAGGTGAAAAAATGGTCAAAAAATAAATAAAAAGAAATAACGGAGTCCACATTATAAGTTGCGACTTGCTCTAATAAAGGGTTAAAAGTAAATTGCCAAAGAGAGGGGAAAACGAAATGGCAGTGCAACCATCAAAAACCTCACAAAAACTATCCGATGGAGCCACTTGGCTCCCTAATACCCCCCCCTGCCCAACACCAATATGAATTATTAAAAAACTATTTCACATAACTAATAGCTGCAATATAACTACATTTTATGAAGCAGAACCTTGCAAAATTCATGACCTTGTTCACACTTGATTAAATGTGAGAACCCTATAACACCTGCTTGGGGACCAATGATAGAGAAAAAGGTGCTCCCAATTTATCGAAACAGATGAGGATCGGAGAGCGTATACAGGCCTGTAGGGGGTATGGCTGTTCTACCTCGTCATATCACAGAACGAGGGGGGGGGGGGCCCGTTAGCATCGAGAACAGGTTATGCGCTCACATCCATAAATAATAACCACAGCGAAATAATCACAAAGGCCTGGTTAGGGCAGGTCATCTCGCCCTGTTCAGGGACACACGTCCTGTACAGACGCTTCAAGAACAGAGCTGGCAAAAACACTGGCGTGTGTGAGGGATTACCAGGCTCATTCTGCCAGAGTCAAACTTCTATTTACTAAATTGGAAAGGATTGGCACCATCGCGCATCAGTTGCGGCTTGTGCTCTTGTTATGGCTCCACGGTGCGTTGTGTTGCGTGATAACCCCACGTGTTTTGACCGTGCTTCTGCATGGGGTGGCAACAACTGCAAAAGATCAATGTGCGGGTGACTTACTGCAGTCCGAGGCACGTAATTGAGCTCCACAGCTAGGTGCTGACTATTTACCAGCCACATTTCCACACTCGGGAATCACATACTAAATAAACTCATGTGCTAAAGACATAGAACAGAATGGTGGATAGCCGTTTCAGGGTTTTATAACAAACTAGACGTTGCAAGGAAATAACGTCCTGTTGCAAAATATCATCCATGTACCCAGTGTTGAGGGCGAGTAGAGACATTTCGCCACTTCATATAATAGTCGCCCCCCCCCGCCCCGTGCAAGGTTTTTTTCTTGGATGAAGAAATCAATAGGCAATAGACGTAGTGACGTGTAAAGCGGCCTTAAACTATAGTATGCCAAGAAACCGATCAATGACATCCGGAGTAAATAAATGTAAGAGCGTAAGGAATCAATTGCCATATTGATATGCAACTATTAAGATATAAAACACAGAATTATCGTAACACGTAAGTTTAAGTATTTATCCTATCTAAAGATATTAATACATCCTACATAATTGTCTAACGAAAAAAACTAAAGTTAGAAATGGTGCTGACAACTAACTGAAATACATTTAAGGTTGATGGTCAGTACCAAAATTTATAAACAATAATTAAGTTAATAAGGATTTATAAAAATAGAATTATACAAAACTAATAAAAATGACCCAACACAAAAACAGCACATAAAAATATCTATCTAAAATTAAAAAAAGAAAATAGAATGTAAACGCTGATGCAAATATTAATAAATACTAAAATAGTATACAAATAATACTCCTTAATAATTGCTCATCTTGCAGTTTTAAACATGAAAACTGCCACTAGTATACATAACGTAAATTGTGCTGAGGAATACTGTAGTAAAGTTAACTAGTTGAGCCCATTACTTTGGATAGTACTAAAACTAAAGGCAACTCAATTGTAAAATTAAACTTAAAAAAAATTTAATAGAAAAATAAGCTGGAAAAAAATAATTTGAAATTAAACAGAGAAGGAGAAAACATTTTAAAAATCCAAGACATGCCACCAAAGGGACACTTGGGAGGAAAATTTCAAACTACTATATTACAAGTGAATGCTTACAAAACTGAGACAACAGAACACACAGGATCAACCTTAAATTAGTCGGTTGTTAACCATTCAGCCTGAATACAGCAGAAGCTAAAATACTTAGGGGTCTATGGGCGGGTTTAGACCCCACCCACAAACGCAGTAATGCTTGAGTTACAAGATAAAAATTAAAAACTAAGGACAATCCATACGGGCGTGGGTGGTGGGGTGTAAAGTTGGATAACTACATCACCCTTAAAAACACAACGCAAGAGAGGCGAGTTTGGCTTGATGTCAAGGCTCATATGTGATTCACACTCAGGGCGGGCTGGCACAAACTAGCACTCAGTGAGTACTCTCTCCTTTCAATGATCTGGGGGAAAAGGTCCTTGTCAACGGGAACTGCTTCATTGACCTCTAGTTCAGCTCACATGTTTTTCCCACGTTGTTTACGCATCTGTTTTGCCGAGTTAGTTGGTTTGAGTTTTGTTTTAATATTAAATCTGTTAACAACTGACAAATGCGTGTTTGGCAATTCCCCTGAACTCACTAGAATCCACTGGAAGCAAATTGTTTTCAAGGTATCCAGAGCAAATATGACAGCTATCCGACTTATACAGTTTTCAGGTATAAACCACTAAAAACAAGCCCCTCAATAGTGGAGTACTGTCTACTAAAGATTTGCAAATCAACGAATGCCTTCTGTTATATGCAATACTATAAATAGAAGAGTAAAAAATTTCTATTTCATAGTCACTAGGATTTCCTCAATAGAGTCCTATTGGAATGAAATTTTATTGAAAAAAAATGTATATGAATTTATATAATTTGTAAAATATTTTATGAAAATATTTCATCATCCGTATGACACTAATGTTCAAATTTTGAGGGTCTAGTATATTTTTTTATCATTGAATGTTTTAAATCATCATGATACACTAAAATTTAACATCATAATTAAAAAAAAGGAGCAGTTCTTGAGTATGAAAAGTAATTATTTAAATGGTTAAATATACAAATATAAAGCACTTTTTTTATTAAATGCAGCCTTGGTCAAAGCATAAATAATAGAGACCCCCTGTTTGAAAAAAAAAAAGAAAAATAAAAAAAAAAAACAAAAAATTATAACATATTTTTGTAATTGTTAAATTATCGGGAATAAAAAACAAATAACATATTTACCAACCCCCTAAACTAAAGACAAAAAAAGTTTAATTCCATTAAAATAGTTTATAGATATTGGAAATTAGTGTTTGGGTCCAATAGATACCAAAAGGTTTTGGTGCCATTTTACTCAAACATTATATTCCTTACTCACCAAAAAAAAAAAAAAAAAAAAAAAAAAAAAAAAAAAAAAGAAAAAAAAAAAAAAAGAAAAAAAAAAAAAGAAATGGCCAGTACAACTTAAGGGTAATTTACAAGTCATTTGAAACTAGTGCGAGCACGAGGTGTGTACTTTTGTTAACTTTAAACATCTTTGTGGGGTAAACTCAACAAACCGAGGTTCTATTTTTTAATGTGAAAACATTGCCCTCTTAGGTGAAATGCAACGGGTCTGCAGCACAAAGGGATATTGATGATGTACATGATGTTCTCGTGGGGACAGACAAAATGGGAAAACACCTAACGTAAACCAGAAGAATGGACCATGAGGACAGTGCGGGTAAACCATTACTATGGAGTTGCATGTGGGGGGAATGGAAGTCAAAGCCTAACACAAACATGTTAGCAATCATCAAGGAATAAATCCTCAAAAGTAAAATACTGTCATCCATTATTTAGTATTGTCATGTCTTTCCACGATCCATATCATTTTTTATTTATTTAGTTTTGAAATATGGTGGCACGTTAGAGCAGTTACCGACTTCTTTGTGTTCGTCACAAGACAATTGTACAAGCGACCTGAGGCGAAGCAAATGTGACCGCATATTCATTTTGGGGTGGTGAAACAGTTTCTTAATACCAGCTATATTCATCAACCAGCACCCTGTGCAAACGGTCCCACCACACTGCCTTGTAGTGATCACCAATGTAACATTACCTTTACCAGGGTCAAGGTTTCTGCTCCTATTACGCCATTTAGGGTTCATGAAAAAACCGGCATTTTCATGCCGCACCCAATCCTCAACTCCTGCAGTTACTATTTTTCCTCCATGTATTTTTCGCAGCATCAGTGTTGCTCCCATTCCGCTCTGCATTTTTTTAACAAGGCTTCATTAGAGGAGAGGCCATCAGGTGTTTGCATGTCTTGTGTTTTTTGCGAGGCCAGCGGGTGGCAAGAAGTCTCAAGCGTGGGGAAGGGAAAAAAAAAAAATAAAAAAAGAAAAAAAATAAAGAGAAAAAAAAAAAAAAAAAAAAAAAAAAAAAAATAGAAAAAGAAAAAAAAAAAAAAAAAAACTACAGGACCGAGTGGATTACAAAACAGTCAGTTGTGTAGGCTTGCTGACGTACGGCTCCACCGCAGCAGCAAGCAGTCACGTTACGATGTCTGCATATACAGATACAGACTGGCATAATTATGGTGCTTGAAAAGGCAACGATCATCGATAACTATTATTTGGAACAAAACCTTCTCTAAATCCTTCTAAAGGAAATTAACTGAACTTCATGGCGTAACTCGTCCCACACATTTGTGCTCCAGACATCAACTACTTTATGATGGATGGTATTAAACAAACAAAAGCATTCAATATTAAACATATAATTTATATATAATTATATCTACACCTGTCATCCGTTTGAAACCTGACACACTCTGAGGAAGGCTGAAGGCTGAAATGCATCAGTGTGCAGAGTTTTAAGAACTTTTAATGCCTATATTGAGATGGCCAGAATGTGAATAAAGGCTTTTTAACTCTTTTGGACCAGAAGAAGTGCCTTGGATTCCTTTCTTGTAACTAAAAGATTGGTTTTCTATTTTAATATCTGTAAAATTATTTATTGTCGGTGATGCAAAGCCGTATTTTTTCAGTGTTCGTCTCTACATGATCTTTCAAAATCATTCTAAATGTACTGCATTTATTATCAATGTGTAATCAGTTGTGCTGCTTAGAATTATTTTTTGGAAACCTGGTGATATCTTTTTAGGATGTTTGAGTGAATAAAAAGTATACAAATAAGAACAGCATTATCCAAACTAGAAATCTTTTCAACATTAAAGTCTGACCATCACCTTTTTATCAATTTAAAACATCCTTGATGAATATAAAAAAAATAAGAATAATTTCTTTCAAAAAAAAAAAAGAAAGAATAAAAATATACTAACCCCAGACTTTTGAACAGTAGTGTATATTTTTACAAAAAACAACCTATTTTTATAAGACATGCTGTTCTTTTTAACTTTTTATTCATTAAAGAATCCAGAAAAAAGTACATAAAGTATATAAAAGTACAGAAGTAAATAAAAGTATATAAAATCATGAAACTCAAGAGTATGAGCACTTTGGTACACATATCTTCATTTGAATAACATATGCTCATTTTTACATGCAAATCTAAAAGGGAGAAGTCAAATCTGAGCATACATGCCAATTTTTCTAAGTGGACTACAGAAATAACATCTCTCTAAACAGTTAGATCCAAAATCTGAGATTGGGTGACATAGCATCGCTCCAGAAACATGCGTGACACTTCTAGGAAACACAGATGTGTATTAACCGCCATCAGAAGACAGCACGACAAAAATCAGCATAAACAAATGAGTATCTACTGCTCGACCATAAGCAAATATATCACATGGTTTTCACCAGCGTAAAGACACTGTATAGCTTTTAGCTATTTTCCTCCCTCTACACAGTCAGTCTTCTACAGTTTCATAGAGTCAGATGAGCAGAGAGATGCAGGCTGATGACATCTGAACCCGTGAGCTCGAATGCAGAGGCTAAAGGCGGCGTGCATCCCCTTCATGTCAGTGTCCACATGTGTAAAAGGGTTCAAGGTTTCGGAAAAAGTTGTTGTGACCAAAATGCAGATGGGTTGAACCATGGACAACCGCAACTTGCATAAATGCAAGAGAAGCGCACACTTTGGTCAAACGCTATGTATGACGTAACAAGGTAATATGAGGCGACCTACAGTAGATTCACTTTAACCTCTCCTGATTTTTTAATTGGCCAAATATAAGAAAACAAGTAATTTTTAGTTGGCGCAAGTGTTTATACAGTACACACGTTAACTCAAATACAAACAAAACAATAATTAAAAAAATAGAATATTTTCACTGCAATAATGTCCTGTTAAAAAATTATTTCCATTAGAATCATAATAAATTAAAGGCAGTACAACAAATACTGCAATTACAAATCATGTATAAATACCTTACTTTTTTTTATCTATATTTTAAATAAAGAAACATTTTTTATTGCCATGAAAATAATGCTACAAAACTTACTGGTCCAAAAAATAGGCTTAATTTTCTCTCTAATATTTTTTTGGTGGTGAAATATGACCCTTCTTGATATACTCTATGAAATTAAAAAAATATTAGATTATTTTGCAATAAAAAAAAGTGTGTCTTGAATACTTGGTCATATTTAAGGTTAGATTATTAAACATTTTCAAATAATGATGACTGATTATATGTAGATAATATCAGAATCAATAAAGCCAGAGAAGAAAAATTTAAAAATAAATAAATACAATTATAATATCAGATACACGTGTATAAAATGTCGAAAGGAAAAGAGAAAAAAAAAGTTCCAAACATCCGTAAAAGATTAATTTACTTCAGAAGACATTAGAAAATATATCTTTAATTTAATGTATTTCTTACCCCACTAACAATTTTTGTCCTATTTTAAGCATAAATCTAACTAAGTTTTGTAAGTTGTCAGTGGACTAAGACAAATAGACTGCATTTAGTGTATATTGTCTAAAAACAAGTTATTTTTCAATGTTTCCCATTATCTTGCATTAATCGCTTAACAGCCATTTCCAATGTTCACTGGAAATGTCCACACAGCTACTGCACCCTAACATGCCTGAAGCACATGTCAAACCGTCATGCGCCACTTTAGTCACCTTTGTGGCATCTGCGTGTTTGCTGGCAAGGTGGAGGAGGGCCATTTTGTGACAGGAGTCGTGGCCTTTCTGCCAGTGAGAATGCCATGAACACAGGCTAAATATAATGCCTGTCACCAGTTGCTTGATCACATGTCCTGCAGCTGTCCGTGTGATTACGAAAACGACACTCAAGCCCGGCAGGCAAGGGAAGTAGTATCGCTAATGGATGTAGTAGTCATCTGGCAGGATATAAATAACCTGCCATTCAGAGAAAATATGGTGAAACCCCTGTAAGGAAAAACTATGCAGAGCTGGGAGACTCTCAAATGTTAAGAATAGAGCGCAACAACAAACCAGCCAATCGGGAAACAGTGTGGGGGACCCCCAACCAGCTCAACATAAGATTCTTTCCATGTCTACTGTAATATAGCGGCATATTCTGCTCTTCGTCTGTCCCACACCTGTACACAATTCATTCACATTTTGTGACTATAAATAAAGACACTGTCTCCAATAGGGTGGGGATGCAAGATAAATCTGTGCTGGAGAAATTAGGAAGCTAATTGGCATGACAGGTAAGTAATTTATGCAAACAGAACATTAATAGATTATAAATAAAGCAGGCCCAGGGTTAAGGAGAGGACCTATAATGATTTTTGGTGCATTTAACTATTTTGACTTTTGAACTACCAAAAATGAGCAAGAGGGTGGCTAACCGCACACTGATCCACTCAAGACTAAAAAGTCTAAAAACATATTTTTAATTTTTATAAATTGCATTGTGCAAAAGTGCATGTGAATGTGACTCTGCAATCTGTTTTGGTGGCATTTTATAGGCTTTTCATCTTTAAAAAATGGATGCATTTAAATGCACAAAATATTTAATTAAATAGAAGGGTCTAACTATTGCATCACCCTGGTTCCCTCAACAAAAACCTAAACGGATTTTTCTCTTCAGTCTTTATTAAAAATCTACAAGCAGTAAATTAAGTATAGTTTGCAAGATTGAAGTATAAATACAATGAGGCTGTGAAAGATGATGGTTCTGAAAATAGATTAGAATATATTGATGGTTGTTGGTTAACCACAGAATTAAAAGCAAAAAATAAATAAATCATTGACTTTGTGATAATGGAATTTAAAGTTTCTGGGTTTTCGGACTGGGTCACATTTCAAAATAAAGTCTCTTATGGCTTCTATATAACATTTTTACTGAGTAAAGTCTAGATTATTTATTGTCATATGACAGATATAAACATTTTAGCCATTTCACCTTTTGAAGTTCCCCTTATCATTCTTATCACAACGAACAGTACACTCTGTAAAATCATATCTCATATCAATAACTTTGATAATATTTTAACTAAACATCACTGATAAAATTTCTCACAAGAATATCTTTTATTGTGACACAAATACCCTATCTGTCCTGAATATCCTTGAGTGGGCGGGCGGTCTGATTTGATTGACAGATGATTTCTGCAGCACTGTGCTGTAACAGGCTACAGTGACAGTTGAGAAGTGTTATGGAAGTTAAGGACAAAACCTAGTAAAAACAACCTGTAGCAAAAAAAACCCTGTAGGGTACTATTTTACACACAAGCTTAATGCGAGTACAAAAAAGTCTGAGTAAATATGTTATTTGCCAGTTGGCTGGTAATACCGGGGGTACCGCAATATAACACATACAATGAAACAACTTGTGCATCTGCACTCCTCAGGGACAGAACATGGCGAACCCAATGACCCTGTTTGGAGAGTACGGTTGAAGTTCTGTTTACAAGCATGGTCCAGAAATCTGCTGGGAGCCGTCAACTAAAATTAAATCAGGCCGTGCCATGTAGCTGATCGTGTTCAGAACTGGTGCCAAAGCTCCAGTGCCAAAGCGAGACATGTTGAGGTGGGCAAAATACAGAAACGAGAGAGACCTGCGGGAGTGAGTACCATAGAAAATGAGAGAGACATGGGGAAAAACACTCACAAACACAGGAGCAGAGCGAAGCCGGCGATGTATTCGTTCCTCTGGGCTCTGAAGAGCTTCATGTGGATGTGCTCAATGGCCACGGGGTTGTTGCTCAGATCCACTTTCTCTGTCACACTGTATTTTCTCACTTCTCTAAATGCATCTGTAGTGGCAGAAACAAAAACTTTCATTTCGATTTTTTATTCATAAATCTAGTTCAATCAAGGCAAAACTCATAGCGAGAAATTGCTTAATTTAAATGTTTGTAGGGCTGTCAAAATGAACGTATTAACAGATAAATATGTTTTTACTTTAATTATTGCATATAGTCATTCATATTCTGAATTTTCTGACCCCGAATTTTGAAAGGTAAGTGTATGTTAATGATTTTTCATGACTAACTTTTTCATATACAAAATGAGTAACCCTGCCAAGCTGCTGAGCATTGAGATGTAAATATAGGCAGTCATATCCTCATGAGCTCATTATGACATCAATCATAATGACAGCAATCATTTCTGAATGACCTGCTTTTGCAACTTTTAATAATGATACATCCTCTTTAACATCATATTATAGATTTACACAGGAACTTTGAACAAGACTGGTTAATGAGAACAATGCAGTGAGGTGTTTTCAAGCTCACCTATGAGCAGAAAGACAAGAATACAAATGATGACAATGAAGGCAGTGTTTCCATACGTTGCGATGACAGTGACCAGTCTAGACTTGAAAAATCTGCTCCATCTACAAAGGCAACAACAGAGATAGCACCTTAATAAACAGAGGGCAAAAGAGCACATACGATAACAGTAATCTTTCTCAACAAGTCCAAAGAACATCATTCAAATTTACATTTCTAACACACACCAAAAAAGGAGCACATACAGATGCCTTTGAGAAGCATTTCTTGTTTTTTTCTCTTGATGAGTCTGTGCAAACACACCAATTCTCAGAGTGTATCTGCGAGATTCTATTGCAATATGTTGTTTACCAAGTGTCCCAACCTTTAAATTGATTGGAAGGTCATGTGAATGCTATCGAATTAAGAAATGACTCCCTCACAAGATTCTTTTCATGGAATAAAAGCATTGAACAGAATTTAATTATCCTGGCAGTGCTGGAATCAAAACATCCAACTCAGCTCAACTCTACCAAATACTCAGAATGATTTAATTGTTTTAAGGCTGTTAACACGGCAACAATATTTCGCCACAAATGGACAGATTTCAGTACTGGCAACACTCTGGGATCTTTCCTGGAAAGAGGCTAAGTTGAAGAAAACTGGTGCAAGAGAATAAAATGGATCAGAAGTGAAATAAAAGTTTTCAGAACCTGATGACTATCAGAGATTATTAAGAGGAACCACACTTAAAGGAACCAATCTGCCAAAAATTTAAATTTGTTGTATTTACATCCAAAATGTTGACGAGTTTGTTCCTTCATTAGAACAGATTTGGAGAAATTTAGTAAATTATAAAACAGCTGATATTACATCACAAGATGTTAATTGATGGACTGGAGTGGTGTGGATTAATGTCAGCTGTTTGGACTCTCATTCTGACGGCACCCATTCACTGCAGAGGATCCATTGGTGAGCAAGTGATGTAATGCTACATTTCTCCAAATCTGTTCTGATGAAGAAACAAACTCATCTACGTGCTGGATGACCAGAGGTTGAGTTAATTTTCAGCAAAATTATTTTTGGGTGAACTGTGTTTCAACAACTTCGGAAACTCACCGTTTTGGGGAGATGAAAGGGACACAGAGCAGCAGTACCGCAAACACCTCGGCGTACAGAAACGTAGCCACGGCCGTCCATTGAAGACTCATGACGGCTAGTCTATAAACACATATCAGCAATGATCAGCCAAACAGATTACATGCGCATCACTAACCACCAGACCCTGAAAACATAAATTAGCATTAAACATGATATGCACAAGGTTTGGGAAAATATAAGTCTGAACAAAAGCCAAGGGGCAAAACACACCCATTCCTTTTATTTATTACCATGTATGAAATCAAATGCAGACACTCAAGTCCTCTGGTGATGCTCATTAAAATCATAACTGATACAACAGCACCATCTTATGTTTACTACAGAATAGCCCTAGCTATTCATCCACAAGACGAAATCATTTCTGAGGCCTTTACAAATTATGAGACACGACCAATAACCAATTCACGTCAAATACAAAGAAAAACAACTTCTTGGTTTTGTAGTACATCATCCCAACTCCCAAAGAGCAAGTTCGCTCATTAAAGAGAAGAAAATTAGCAAGTGCAGGTGTATTCATCAAATAATTCATAGTAGATAAAAAAATTAAAGGCAGGAAATCATTATATTACACCTAAATGTTTGATAATAAGGGAAGGAATAAATATTTGTTGATAGATCTCATCAAATATATTACATATGAATGAATGAATTACAAATGTACTGCGTCAACTACATCTGCTTAGACTGGCTGCAAAAAAACGGAAAATAAGACTTTAAACTACTAGACGGTAATAGACATATATGTCTGTAAATATACGTAAGTATAATGGGAATGCATATGTAAACAAACACATAGACATAACGTTAAACATGTCTCTGTCAGAGCAGTACAATACGCTGTTATTTAAGGTTCTCATACAATTACCCGCATTCATAAGAGCTCTACTTATGACTGAAGTGTAGATAATTAAATAATTGTATTAGAACTTACCGAATAGAAAGAAATATTCACAGAAAGGCTTGCAGATACGTGTCACAACTTCTGCTGCACTCTGATTACGCTCCACATGAATCTACTTCCGGTATGTGTGCCAACTCATTCTACACATGACCACTTCCCGCGTCGAGGCCAGGAAATGCTTGCGTAAAAGTCTCCTTTCAATAAAATAGAATGAAATAAAAATATGTATTAACAATTAAAGTAAATTAATCCTTCACTTAAATAATTACAAACAATTAAAGTAAAACACCCTGTGATTTTCCATTAATTTTTCTATTGAGAATAATATGTGGGAATACCTGGTAATAGCCTATGTGGAAAATTGGACACCAGAGATATTGGGGTTAAAACCCTCAAAACAGTGTTGCCAACTTAGCAATTCTGTTGCTAAATTTAGCAACTTTTCAGACTACCCTAGCAACTTTTTCTTCCAAAAGCACCAAGCAACAAATTTAGCAATTTTAAAAAATTTATTTGGCAACCTTTAGCAACTTTTGATAAGCGACTCAAACAATAAAAAGGCACACATTTTCCATCTAAATTTCACAAAAAGAGGAAACCAAAGATGCCTAGCAGTACACACATCACGTGAATTAAGTTACTGCTATTTGCAGTTGTTCAATTTGATAATAACAATAATAATTTAATAATTGTTCATTTATGATACACCTCGTTAGTAGCTTGTACCTGTGATTGTTGATCAGTTGGAATGGAAAATTGTAGAAATGGAAAAGGTAGTAATTTTCCAGGAATTTATCCGTTATCCGTTGTAACCCGGAAACACAAAATACAATGCGTGATTTAAAATGCAGGTAAAAACCTGTGACTTCTTTTCTTAGAGTGTAGCATACTGACTACTAATGCACTGCTTAAAACTATAATTGTTCAGAATGTGTAGTTTTACTAGTTTACTAGCTAATGAAAAAAACTTGTAATCGTTCAAAAATGTGTAAGTGTTCAAAATAATTCAATGTTGTATATTAAAAAAGTTCTTTATATTTGAACATTATATTATGCATTTATATTATTTTACGAACAAATCTAAATTAACATATAAAAATATATATTTTTTGATGTAGTGACACAATTTTGCGTCGTGATTCCTTAATGACGTCATCACGCAATGACATCACAACGTCATTTAGCAACTTTTAGCAACAAATAGGCCTTCCTTTAGCAACTTCCCCTGAAAATTAGTTGGCAACACTGCCCCAAAATCGATTATATATTATTGTGATGACATATTTGTGTAATAACATCAACTAGGCAAATCACACTCAAAACAATGTTTATTCCATACATAAATACAACCATACTTATTATTCATGACCTGAAATGATTAAACATTCAGTTTAGTTTTAGATCTGCTCCCTTGAATAGTGACATGATAAGGCAATTATATGTTCAAAAGCCCACTGCTTTTCACATTTCACTGCTGCTCAGCAATTAAAAATATAGGTATATTAAAACCAAACTCATCCAAAAAGAGCACAGTGACTATACACAAAGTGTTTAGGTCAGAAATGCAGTTGTTGTAATCTAAAGAGGTGGACTCTTTTTATTGACAAATATAACATAAAAATGGAGTTTAAATCTGAAAGTGCACTCTAGAGAAAATAAAGTTTGCTTGATCTTTAAAAGTGTATGTGATACTATGTCACACATAAGACAGCTGAAATGCATAAGGCACTACAAAAAGCACTTTTAAAGCATTAATGCATACACAAGAAAAACTTTAGTAAAAAAAACAATACTATACTATACAATTATTTCATAATAAGGCAGCACCTTTTGAATTCCAAGTATGATGAGGATTTTCATTCATTTTTCCAGTTCCAGCATACAAAACACAAAATCTGTTTACATTAGAATTATACCGTTACCGTCAGTCAATCACAAAATCAAATGTATAACAATAGTGAGGTATCATCAGCATAAATATGAGCTTCCATAAAGTAAGTCAGCACAGTTTAGTTTAGACGTACCGTCATTCATAAGAGTTTAATATTGTGAGCATAAGGCACTTGAAATATAACCCTCATCTTTTCCTTTGGAAACAGGGCAGGAGTGTAGGACCTGTATAGGCACAATGTGTTCTCATCATCTTTTCTCATTTATCATGTTTCTTCAGTTTCCTTTCTTCTTTCCTGGAGCCTTGGGACTAAAAGTGACAGAAGAGAGAAAGAAACGACACATTTATTGTGCAGTTAAAAGAAAAACAAAGCAAGAATATGCTATTTAGTGTTATATATTTCTCTACATATGTGGACTAGTTCACATTATGTGTATCTGTCTGTCACTATATGCTTGATTTTCACACACAAGTCAATGCATTCTTGAATATTATACACAGAGGTAAATATGTTGTAAAACATACCCAGCAATTTCACATTGCTCGTTGGGAAATGTATAATTGAGTTGTGCTTGCATTTTATATTCCCATTACACAGTACATGAATGAAAGTATGTGCAACTTTGTGATTCACAGATGTAGCTATTTCAACTAAACCCATCATTAACAAGTGCAAAAAAAATGTCAATGGGTGCCGTCAGAGTCTAAACAGCTGATAAAAACATCACAATAATCCACAAGTTTTTGTACAAACATGCTGCTTTTCACTTCACAAGACGATAATTGATGGACTGGAGTGGTGTGGATTATTGTCAGCTGTTTGGACTCTCATTCTGACGGCACCCATTCCCTGCACAGGATCCATTGGTGAGCAAGCGATCTAATGCTACATTTCTCCAAATCTGTTCTAATGAAGAAATAAACTCATCTACATCTTGTATGACCTGATGGTGAGTACATTTTCAGCAAATGTTCATTTTTGGGTTCCTTTAAAATAAGCATTCATTTAATAGTGTTCTTTTCTGCATGACAGTGTCCCTTATGCATGGTCCACGAAGATGATATTTGCTCCATCGTTAGTTGAAGGCCTTCCCAGAAAGGCGGAGGCTTTTAGGAATTACAATGTTCGTGGAATTAAAAGTTGAACAAGCATGTGGTATGGTTTCCTCATACTTTTAGCCATGCGGTTTATTTATATAAGAGTTCAGTTAGTGGTTAGTATCCTCATGCAGCAAAATCACCTCTGATAACCTGTTCTAGTTGCATTTTTGATGTCAGCATGTACCCTGAAAAACCAGCTTTTCATGTTTGAAAGCTAATTTTAAAGTGTTTTTCAGGTAGTTTGATTAACAAACTCTCATTATTTATATTAAGATTAATTATTCAAATGTATGAATCATTGTTTTGCTTGTGCATCACTGCATTTAATTTATGCTGATGTAAATCAAAAATATATTATTACTGTGTAAATTATTATATTACAGAAATAAAATCACTAACAACACACAAAAACCCCAGTGAAAAATCCAGATATACTACATTCTCACAGCAATGTAAATATAGGAGAAATTATTGCCTTAATTGTCCTAAAAAAATTGTCCTTCGTATTCTTTATACAAAACCTGCATTCCTTTTTCCTTTTAATTAACTGCTTTGATTTTGGTGTGAAATGTGACGTGTTTTTATCTACACTGGGGTTATACACACACGCACACACAAGAAAGATTCACTTCTGAGGCTCATATAAGAAACAGAAACTCTATTCTCTATTTGATGTTTATTGTCAGCCTCAAGAAAGAGGCCACTATAAGAAATAAGCCACCAGGGGCTGTACTTCAACTCTTCACAGGCTATTTACAATATAGTGCCAGAGACAGGGCTTAACAGAGGCCGTCCTCGATTTATTAGCTGTGATGACGAAATCTGCGCAGTCTTTCTGCAATCAGGAGGTGTTAACAGTTGTCACAGAACACAAAAATTAAACAGAAATCTCAACTGGACATGTGCAATGTTTTGTATTTTTGTACATGCGATCACTTTCAGCTCAAGTATTCAGAATCAGATCTATTGACCGATGAGCCAAAAGAAAACAAAGACAGTTTTCAGTTCACATTGTACTTGTTTCATAATGATTCACTGAAAATACTCATCTTTTGTAACCCTAATATTCATGATGATATATCTTTAAGGGCCATGTTCTGACATACCACCATCATAATAATTTCTCATGAACAAATATGAAAGATTTACATGATGGTCAAGCATCAAGTGTTTAGTGTCAGAAAATGGCTTGTGGTAAATTCTCTCACTCTCTCTCTGACACACACACACACCTCTAGATAACATATAACCACACAAACACAATCACTTTAGCTGCCTGAGGCCACTCTCGGCTCATTCGATTCTGAAAAAGTCTCTGAAAACAACTCAATGATGGAGTTTAAGATCTAGACTTTCAGCTCGAGAGCTGCTGCAGGGAACTATTTGAACATTACAATTTGTGAATTAAAGTCAACATGAAATGTTATTTACAACTCTTTTTAGCTTTTTAACATATTAAATGATAACAAAATTTACCCTAGGTACCAATTTAATTGTGTAAAGTGAACATTACATACAGCGGCGATCAAACGTTTGGAATAATTATGATTTTTAAATAGGTTTTTAAAAGTTGCCCCTTATACAAGGCTGCATTTATTTCATCGAAAATACAGTAAAAACAGCAATACTGTGAAATACCATCGCAATTTAAAATACTGCTTTCTATTGAATATGATTTACAATGAAATGTATTGTTGTGATGGCGAAGCTAAATTTTCAATCATTATTGGTGCTCAATTATTATAGTTCTTATTATCAATGGTTCTTATTCAAGCTTAATATTTTTGTGGAAACTGTCATACATTTTTTTTATCAGATTATTTGATAAAGATCATGAACGCATTTTATTTGAAATAGATTTATTTATTTTATGTGTAATATTATAAATGTATTTACTGTCATTTTTGACAAATTGAATGCATCCTTGCAATAATAAATAAAATTGTTAATTTTTTTCTTTCTTTCATTTTTTTTTTTATCATACTTGTCCCAAAATTTTGAGTGGTTGTGTATCACGGTTTTCATAAAAAATATTAAGGAGCACAACTGTTTTCAATATTGATAAGAAGAAATGTTTCTTGATAATGAATGTGACACTGATGCTGAAAATTCAGCTTTGCATCACAGGAATAAATGACATTTTAAGATATATTAAAATAGAAAATAGTTGTTTTAAACTGTAATAATATTTTACAATATGACTGTTTTACTCTATTATCAAATAAATGCAGCCTTTTAAAAATATCCTAACTATTCCTAACTTTTGGCCACAAGTGTAAATGGGAAGGATTTTATATTTATTATTTGCTGTTATAGTCATAATATTAGTACATTAACAGCCATTACATTTCTGTATTCCCTATTTTAATATACTTTTGAGGATGCACTGTAAAAAATGATTGTGATTTTAACAGTAAAAGACTGTAAAAAATGACCTTAACGGTAAAAGACTGTAAAAATGCTACAGTAAGTTTCCATACTATATACGTTGAATAAATGTAATTACATTTAATGTAATTTTACAGTAAAATACTGTTAAAAATACGGTTTTTGGAAGTGAAAAATAAAAAGTCATTGTATAATTTACAGTGAAAAACCGTAAATTGACACTCCCAGAATTCCCTGCATGACACTTCATATTTGATGTTTTTTTGTTGAAATAACTCTCTTAGTTTTTTCTTATCAGTTGTGTACATTAGGGTTTAATCTTACATCTAATGTCATTAAATGAAAGTTTATTGCATTATTTCAGTATCATGAGTGTCACCATGATGGGATTTAGTGTTAGTGTGAATGACACTGTGCACATTCTATATATAAGTATTGCCCTCCTCAGCTCGTAGAAAAGCTGTTTGTGATGAGCTTTGGTTCATCATGTGACTTTCTCATCACCACCAGTTTTTGGTGGTTATCAGTGCATTACAATGGTTCATAACAGATATTAGTACTTCAATGTTTTGGTTTATTAACATTACATCAGTTAATGAAATACGGTATTTTATTGTGAATTTAAGTTAAGTCTGTAAAACCTCAAATGTTGCTACCATATTTTTTACGGTGAAGTTCTGGCAACCACAGCTTGCCGGTATTTTACCGTAAATGTCACAGATTTTTTTTTTTTTACAGTGTGGGCAAATTGTTACGTTTATAAAACATTACAAAGACACAAAGTGCACAGCATCATGTAATAAGAAAGTAAATATAGTCATTTTCATTTCATGTTGACTTCAAAAGAAAAAAGTAAATTAGTGCATGTAAACAACCAAAGAAAGTAAACGGAATCACTGCGGGCCACATTTCTTCATCCAAAACAATGAAGAATTCAAATCTACTGACTAAATTCATCATTTAGCAATCAAGCAGCACTTAACCCAGTTCTTTTTGATATTACATGAATCCTAACATGCATATAAAACCCATTACGAGCAACAAAACCTCTTCACCAAACCACAACCATATACTTCCCCCAAACCCTATTTACAACTGCAAAAACAGAAAATAAAACATTCATTTTGTATCAGGACGTGCTCTTGAGGTGTATGGGGATTTACTGAGAACAGTTTTGGCATATTTGTATCAAATGTGTGCACAAAAATGTTTGTACAATACATAACATAAGACAAATCCACAAATCTTGATTCATTTTTTGCATCATAAAAAGAAGATATAGTATTTTGATATTATGTACAGTGTAAGAACTATATTAACATTGTATAGTTACCATTCAGTCACAAGTTGATTGAGAAAGGCACAGCATTAACCAATTGTTGGTTAAGCAAAACTAGTCCCCCTCACACAGAGACACACACATATGCGCACACAATGAAAACAACCTTCAATGAGGTGCCATTTGGTTAGAAAATGAGCAGGTTAGTCCATTTCCAGCACAGAAAAGAGCTGTGAGCTGAAAATGCCAAAGACGAGGGTGGCAAAGCAAGAATCCACATGGAAACAATGTGTTAAGTGATTGCCTGCCTGTCAAATATTTAACTAGCTCTGTAGTTGAATTCAATATTTTAATGAAGTTCAATGCCAATTAGTAGCCATTTTCAGACTTGTGAGGATGGCATCTCTTAACACATAGTGGACTGGCAGAGAGAAATGTTTGAGATGAATGTAACTTATAAGTCCCTGCAAGCTGATTTAAAAGCATTCCTTTATCTGACATATCTCTACTATTACTATATCAGCCCAAAATCACTCAGAATGAGACCAAACTCAACACGCCGGCAACAAAGTGCCACAGACACGCATGAATCAAGCTCTTTGCCACTGTACAAACATGTTTTTTTTGTAACTGGAAACACGGCAGACATTCACAACCATAATTTTTCTTCGTCTCTATTTACACAATTAACAATGATTTTGGCAAAGAACTTGTAGCGTGTAAAAGCAGCTATGAGTGAATCTCACAAAACCGGTCAAAATGACGTCTGGGATTAATTTGACACCAAAATCAAAATCAAAAGAAAATGAACCAGACATTTCATAAAATATATGTATATATTTTTAAATAAGAAGATTAAGCCCGTTTTGGCGACCATTAAGATTTTTGCACTATTTTCAACATAAATAAGCACATTGTAAAAAACAAAAGATTTTATTTTATTTAAATAAGAGTATTTATATGTCATGATAGTAGATTTATACTGAATTTAATTCTTATTGTTTTTAATTAAAAAAACATTTAAATTCAAAAGTATATATGTATCATGGTAGTAGATGTGTGTTTTATTTTAACAATGCAAGTTTATTTGTATTTATTTATTTGCGTTGCATTAATACAAATTTGGGAGTTAAATGTGCTTAAATTTCACAATGCAAACATTTGTATTGGTACTTAATAGGCTTTCTTTTTTCTCTCTCTGCATTTTGAAGTAGAAGTTATAGCCTAGGTTTTGTGTGATTCACCCATTAGTTTTCAAGCCAATCCAACCCACTGTTCCTCTGCTCAGCAGTAGCCTGGCAATTATGTTCTCGTCTTCTTCCCCAAGATTGAGCTGTCTAACAGGAAAAAGCTGTTTAAGGCAAACAGGGAAGGGAGGTGAAGACGTTTGAGAGAGATATGCCTACAAAGGTGAAAAATGCCACTGCATGTTTTTGGTAATAAAAAAGAGAAAAACTGAAAACCCCAAAACCTACATCTACGTCTCTCTGGTTTGTGCTTTCCAAATGAATTAAGTGCCGACAGCCATGTTCATGAACGACCTAGTCTGATCCAGATGGTTAAGTGTTCACAGAAGCATCCAAACCCACAGCAGCAGAGAGAAACGAGAAAGAGGAGAGAGTTAGGACTTCCACCGAGAGAGGTAAAGAGAGATTAATGGAAGGGGACACAGATTTCATTTCACCAGCACTGACTTTGGGAGGAAAGCATCCAGCTCCGAGTCTCCTCCTTTGCTGTGACTAGATGAAGATGTGCTGGAAGTGCTGGCGTTTGGTTTGGGGAGGCTGTACATATAGACGGCTCCTATGACCAATCCTGCGCCCAGCGTGAAGATCAGGTCCACGTGGAAGCCAAAGAGGTAGACGGACGTGATCGTGGACACAATGATAGAAAAAGAGGTGGCGAAGCCTTTGAGAATGTTGTCCGCGTATTTGACGACAACAGCTACCAGAAGGCCGCCAAAGGCCTGGTTGAAGATGACGCCCCACACCATGGGTGTGTAGCCGAACAGGAAGCCTTTCTCGGCGATGGCGGCGCCGTCGTTCCACCACATGCCGAGGAGACCCAAAACTGTCCCGAAGATCCCGAGCTGGATGTTTCTCATCCACACCGAGGCCGAGCTGCCCTTCAAGATCTTCTCGAAGTAAACGCCGGCAAACCCGGAGGATAGGCAAGAGATTATCACGGACACCAGGCCCTTGAAGTAGTTCTGGTTGGTGCTGGTCAGAGCCTCCTTCTGTTTTCCGCCCTCCTGATCCACCTGGACGATCGCCACACCGGCAAACAGCAGCACTAGAGAGATCCACTGGATTTTAGATAGACTCTTGTGCAACATGAGCACTGAAAACAATGCTGTGGTCAAGATCTTCAACTGATACGTGACCTGCAGAAAAGAAAAAAAAGTGTTAGATGGAAATTTTGAATTTGTTCAAACTGTTTCCATTAATGGATTTAAAACTGTAAATCAACCATATGCAGATATATATGACCGTTCATTACTATGCACTGTTACATTGGTGCATATAAACTAATTATAAAATACAACTTGGCCCTGTGTTTATTTAGTCAAATGTAGCATAGAAACAGTGTTGGTATTGTTTTCAATAATTGAAATAAAGTTAAAATAAAATAAAATATAAATATTACATGAAATCAAATAAAGCTTAGATGACCAACAAACCTGGACACAAAACCAGTCATAAGGGTCAATTGTTTTGAAATTGAGATTTATACATCATCCGAAAGCTTAATAAATAAGCTTTGATAGGATAGGACGATATTTGGCCGCGATACAACTATTTAAAATCTGGAATCTGAGGGTGCAAAAAAATTAAAAAAAAACAAATCAAATCAAATATTGAGAAAATCACCTTTTAAGTTGTCCAAATGAAGTCCTTAGAAACGCATATTACTAATCAAAAATTAAGTTTTGATATATTTACGATAGGAAATTTACAAAATATCTTCATGGAACATGATCTTTACTTAATATCCTAATGATTTTTGGCATAAAAAGAAAAATCGATAATTTTGACCCTAACATGTATTGTTGGCTATTGCTACAAATATACCCCAGCGACTTAAGACTAGTTTTGTGCTCCAGGCTCACATATGTAGATTTAAACAAGCTAATATAAGATGACCAACGCACAAACCAAATGAGTACCTTTAAATAAACTGAAAATATGAATGTATTTCAATATGCTAATAAGTACTATAATATCATAAATAAAATACTAATATTATACTAAAATAAAAACATGCCTTTTAACAAGAATTCTCACGCATTTGAATTCCTACAGAAAACATTTTAAAACTACTTGGCTGCAATGGCTGTTTAATCAAAGAAAGGATAGAAAGTAGTTGTGTAATACTAAATTTGGACTAACATTATAAGCAGACTTAAAGACTTGTATAATTTGTTGCTTCATTTTGTAGAATTTTTTGTATTTTGTTTCTTTTTTTCCTCTAGTTTTTTTTGGCCTAATAACATCTGGCAAAGGGACTACCAATGAAAACTAGCCTTTGGGCTAATTTGGGTACATTTACATTCATGAATGTTGATTAATGTACACTGTCCCTTTTTTGTGAAATAAATAAATAAATAAAAATAAAGTTTCAAAGAGTCATAGTTGGGGACGTATGAAGTGAAAAGGAGTGAATCTCTCAGGAGAGAGAGAGAGGTGAAGGAAGGGCATAAACAAATTTTGGAGCAGTCTCACCTGGAAAGTGGCTGCTGGTAAATTAGAAATGGCCACATACTGCAGGTTGTTCTGTAAAGTGTAGATGAGTGATGGAACTGCTAACTTCAGTGTGTCCAAATACTGTACGACTATAGAGTCATACAACAACGATACAAACGACTTCACATTACCTGCATTTACAAAAAATAAGAAAAGGCATATTATCATCAGACATACTGCTGCAATACTACTACTTAAAATATATGTGTGACCACAAAACCAGTCTTAAGTGTCAATTTTTTTTAATTGAGATTTATACATAATCTGAAAGGTGAATAAATAAGTTTTACATTGATGTATGGTTTGTTAGGACATACAACTATTTGAAAATCTGGAATCTGAGTATGCAAAAAAAATCTAAATATTGAGAAAATCTCCTTTAAAGTTATCCAAATGAAGTTCTTAGCAATGCAATCAAAAATTACAGTTGCGATATTTATGTAGGTAAAAAAAAATTTACTAAATATCTTCTTGGAACATGATCTTTACTTAATATCTTTATGATTTTTGGCATAAAAGAAAAATTTGTAATTTTGAACCATACATGTATTTTTGGCTATTGCTACAAATATACCCAGCGACTTAACACTGCTTTTGGGTTTTTTGCTCCAGGGTCACACAATAATATATATATAATATATATATATATATATATATACCTTATTTTAGTAGTAACAATTTTTTTTTTATGTTTTTTGTATCTTATGCTCACCAAGGCTGCATTTATTTAATCGAAAACACAGTCAAATTGTTTAAAAAATAATTTAAAAATGCTCTAGCTAAAAAGAACTGTTTTTATCTGAATTTATTTTAAATTGTAATTTATTCCTGTGATGCAAAGCTGAATTTTCAGCATCATTACTCCAATCTTCAGTGTCACATGATCCTTCAGAAATGATTCGAATAAAATGATTATGCTCAAGAAAAGATTTATTAGTATTATTACAATGCTGAAACATTTTTGTGCGGCTTAATATTTTTTTGTAACTGAGATACATTCTTTTCCAGGATTTTTTGATGTATAGAAAATTCAAGCATTCACAGTGTTTATTTGACAGAAATCTTTATAACATTAAAAATATATTTACTGTCACTTTCGATCAGTTTAATGCAAACTAATATAAATCTTAATTTCTTACATAAAAAAAATCTATATAGATTAGTGTTGGGCACTTCAGACACACAAACATAACATGAATGTCATTCAAATATTAAGGTGGCATTTCTTTTCAAATGCATTTTGAATCAATAAATATATATATATATTGTTCAAATAAAACACAAAAAGTATTGTAAGATAAGACATTAATCTTTGAATCACACGCTGCACGTAACGTGTCACAATGTGATTTCAGTGAACGTACCTCTCTTCTGTATCAGGATGATGACCACACAGGTGGAGACTTTAAGAACTTCTGCCATTACCACGGCTGATGTGGTGTAGAAATGATCTCCCGGCAACGTCCGCACGTAACGGATGCTGAGGATGAGCGATGCATTCTGGATCACCAGAATCGCCAAACTGATGTACTTCAACTTCCTATTGACTGCAAGAGACATAATCTTTTAGTCAAAACTAGCTTTTATTACTGACGGTGTGAAACCGGATAACTGGAGGCTAAATTAACGGATCTGAACACTGATGTCAGTTTAATGGCAGCATTTCACTTTTCCGAATGAGGCTAGTCAATGTTCAGTTTGTGTTTTCAGTTAGGACACACCTACACGTCGACAGCGGGCGGATGTTTGCTCAATCCAGTGGCAACACCCTGATTACAGACACTTCATTCATTCACCAAAAACTTTCCTTAGTTCATTTTTTAGCTAACGCAGTTCACTGACAAACTAGGTACCAATTACCAAACAGCCAAAACTACAGTGTTATCTGACTTAACATTAAAAGGTGAGAAAACAAAAGATATCAAAGATATAAATAAAGCCAAACATTTGACAAATCGCACTAAAAAATACAAAACAAATAATTATTTACCATGGTGTTATTATTAGAGAGATTACATACAATCAAGTTTCTCGAGACAGCCTGTGGACACTATAGACATGATGAACAGGAATTGTGAAACATATAAACTTGTTTTGCTGGTTTATAGTGCGCTGATGTCTTTTTTTTTCTGTAAAGAATGTGATAAATGCAGACGGACTGAGAGAAGTGCCACACACCCTCTATCACAACGTCAAAACCCATCTGACAAAGAAAAAGAGCTGCAAGATGACAATGGGCAGGACAAAACGTTTCACAGTTTATTTACTGACTGAGGAAATTCAAAGTGCTTTACATGAGAAAAGCACTGCCACGATTAACCCTTTTGGTGCATGACATTCATTACAACAGAAGTCCTAGAGAATTTTTACACATACACAGCAGTACAAAGACAGTGAATAAAGTCTGGTGCAATGCATTACGTATGTGCTAACAATTTATATTTTTACAGCATTTAGTAATCTAGATTGTTGATTTATAAATATAATATTGTTTTTGTTCATTCATGTTTGTTCACAATAAATGGTTAACTTCTACATCTTGAGATATAAAATCTATGTAGAAATTAACACAGAACTAACCTTAACAAAAACTAAATTAGATTAATAAAGGCTGTACAAATGTCCATTGTTAGTTCTTTTTTTTTTATAATAATAATAATAAAACAAAAAATGTGTTGTTAAAGGTCCCATATTGTCAAAACTGAAATTTCCTGTCTTTTTTCATGATAACTGAGGTCTAGGGGCTATTAAACTACCATATAAGTTTCAAAACAGTCAGTCCACTGTCAAATGCACACAGCCTGCATAAAGTAGCTGTGATTTTTCACGCACAGTTGGACTTCCGTAGAATTTGACTGTCAGCACTACACAGTTACCGCCCACCATCCCATTTTCTTTTTGCCAAACCCCCAGACAACATTGCGTCAAAGCCATTGCTGAGCAACAACAACACGGAAACATGTGGAAAGGTTAACTTTAACCACGAAACCAGATCGCCGACCTGTAACGTTACACTCTCACTCAAAGGATGGACGATCTGACAGGATTGTTACTATGAGGTGATCACATCTAACGTGTATAGTAAAGACAAACTCACCGTGTCTATCTAGTCATGATGAAGATGTATATACATTTCAATTTCAGCAGGCAACTATTTTTACAGCTACATTATTGTTCCAGCCACAATTAATCACAACAATGTATATACAATTACAAATGATTATATATAAATCTTCAGTTTGTTGTTTTACACACATGCATATGACTTTATTTCATACACGACATAGTCGTGAGATAAAGAAACATAGACATATGGCAAGAAAACTGTAGACGTGCCCATAACAACAAAAAACAATATTTTATTGAACCTTTTCTGATAAGAAGACGAGCATTTTTGACGATCGTTTCTGTCCAGTCTGCTCGTTTTATCGCGTTTAACCACAGCTGTCGTCGTTTTTTTGTCTGGCAGTGGCAGCAGATATGCAATCAAATTTCTAATTTGAGGCTGTATTACATCGATTACAACAAGATTATTTTTAAGTTCCTTATGTAGCCGAATCTGCGCTGGTGAATGGGCCGCCTCCAGTTTCTTTGTTTTGCTGCCTCCAGCTAGCGATGTGATGTCGCTGACCCTAGTTACCTGTGGTTAGCCTGGCCGTGCGTCACTCAGAAAAACAACAGGCCAATCAGAAGAGAGGCTCCACATTAGCGAAAATATTAATTAGACAAGACAAAATCGACCTGTTCTCAGCAGAGCTACTGAGAGAGGAGCTGTTAAACTATATTGAGATGGTTTTTGGCATTTATACCGCAAATATATATTCTTAAGGACATCAAAACCTCAAATAAAACTCCAGAAAGGTGTACAATACGTGACCTTTAATATTTGATTAGAAAACTATGTAATGCAGTGAACAGATGTGCAACTTTCTCAAAGTAAATTTGGAATGACTATATTTTTGAAGTAAAACCAAAAAATAGATATTGTTTTCCTTTGCAATATCGTAAAATGTGTTGTATTGAGCTCCTGATTTCCATGATTTGGGCTCTACATCAAAACTACACCTTACAAAAAAATGTCCCGTAGTAATCCATAACCAATTCCACGGTACTTTGATTTTCACTATAGTATTGAATGACTGCCATGTTCATGCTATCTACATAGAACTTCAAAAAATGCTATAGTATATGCATAAAATCTATAGTACTGTGAATTTTTTTTCTTTCTAATAGTTTACAAAATACCAGAATTACTACAAATGTTATTGTTGCTACTGGACAATCATAATAAATTAGACTAACTTTAAATGAGAATCTTTGTATTTTTTTACTTTGCTGAATACTTGAAAGACTGCCATACTCATGAACCATGGTATTCATTCCAAGATACTTTAAAGAATACCATGGTACTTTTTGTAAATGATGAAATCATACGGCATTACCTCAGTACCATATTCATGACATGTTATTTACATTGTCCGTCAAACAGTACCATGATATTCGTCCAATAACCATGGTAATATATCAAAGTACATCTTTATTACAGGTGACTAAGGAATTTGGGTGGTAACTATGGATACCATTCTTCATTTTCTAACGGGTGAGTTGACTTCTTCGTTGAAACCATAGAGTCCTTAAGCTGTCAGACGTTTAAACCATAAATAAAATGCTGTTATTCACCTTCATTCTGTCCTCGGGTGGATGTTTTATCTTCAGTGCTTCTGTTAGGACTCTCATTGACTGCTGCTGCTGCCATTATCATCATCAAACATGAACCCCAATCTGTCCACAAACTCACACGATCCGCTCGATCTGTAATGGTTAACGTTACAGAGCTTAATGATAACCTCCCCGCCTCTGCCCCATGAAACGGCTCACAAATGCGGTGGGAATGAGCAGAGCTGCTGAGGAAAAGTGTTGACGTCCCCAAACACACAAGCACTTCCTGTTACGCGGTCTTCTTCGCTTTCTCGTGTTCTGAATTCTGGAGACGTTTTAGCGCCGCCTGCAGGCTCGGGGCAAACAAATACCATTACCGCTGTTGATATCACATGGCAATACCATGCTATTTTCTTATATAGCCATTTTTAAGGGAATTATGTGACCCATGGAGGTTTGGGGATTAAGGATTTGTTTGTTTAGTGAGGGAAAAAACATATTTCCAATAATATAATATTATTTTATTACTGCACTATTTGCAAAAACATTTGTATATTAGAATTACCGGTTACACTTTTCTTGAAGGGGTGTGCATAAGACTGGCACCTTCATAATCATGACATGACACATGAATATGAGGAGGTTTTATGCATGTTTTAATGACAAGTCATTGTAAGTGTCACTTCTCTTCATGCTTATGCGTCCTTTAATGCAAAGAGACATTGTTTGATATGTCTTTGGTATGGTAGGTCAATAATGTCATATTTGCATTAAAAATTACATAACTGAGCGAATTACACTTAATGATAGTTGTCATAAACATGCATAAAAAACATTCATATTCATGACGTGTGTCGTGTCATGATTATGTAGGTGTCGTGTCAGTCTTATGCACACCTCTTCAAGTAAAGTGTTACCGAATTACCATAGACCATTACATTTAAAATTTAGTTTTAACTCTTAATTAAATCTGTACTATCTTTAACATTTAATTGACACCAATGTATGGACTAAACGGGTAACTAAACTATTGCTATAGTGTTGCTCAACAATAATTAAATATTACAAAAAGAAGTTTCTCAAGAAGTATGTTTCGCTCTACAGGAACCTCTAGATGGCAGAAGCAAGCAATAGTTTCTGTAGTCTTTTCACCGCATGATTCACAACTCAGACTGAAATTATCAATTGCAATTATTATTATAATCTTATAATGTCTGTTCATTTGAATAAAAGTTATGCCTATGGTTTACAGTAAGGAAATATACAGATTCTTTCTGAACAAAACTAGACATTATTTGAGGCTGTTCAACACGCATCCTCACACAATTAACCCAAAACCTATACAGATTGAGAAAAGGGGCATGTAAAAAAAACACAAAATGTGCAAAATGTGTCTTTATTGCTTAAATACACATTTGACGTTGTTCAGATTTATTAACAGCTGATTTTAATTGTAGCCTACAATGTGATAAAGCGACTTTATACGACAAAAATGAATGCAAATATTATAATCGCATAGTGTTTTTTACAATACATATTTGCCACTAATTATGATATAATGGACAAGAGTTGTTTATTTCAAAACAAAGACATATCTATAGAATATGTCTTATGATGTTAAATGGAACATCTTATGACAACGGTCACATTACACTGTTCAATACACAAGTATTTATAGTGAAACGGTTCTGCCAACCCACGCAATGTCATACAAGCTTGCTTCTCCAGTCTTCTGCATCGAGATGATAAACAGACACGTAAGAACTTTAAGAATCTCTGCCATCACAACAGCAGATGTGGCCAAGAAATCAGACAACATCCACACGTAGCTGATGCTGAGGATGAGCGATACATTCTGGATCACCAAAACCACCAGACCGATGAACTTCATTACCTTCACTGCAAGAGACACGGGAAAGATATTTAGATCTAAACCCTGACAAACTCCAGCGTTACGAACATTTCTGAATGTAGCTAGTCACTATCGTCAGTTAAAGACACACCTAAACAGATGAATTCATCTGCACTGGATATTCACGCTGTTGCATGTAGAAACTATTTCCTGGCAATCAAGTTAATTTATCAATGTTATTAGACTGAGAAATAATACTAGAATGTGAGAATTAAAGCAAGAAACATTGTATTATCAAAAATATTATTGCACATGTCTGAATATCACAGAAAATAAGGAACAAAAAGCACGTCTGGTTTCTGGAGTTTGACCAGTGGATGGACAGACATGTGATTATCTGGTTTCTCTTTTACAATGATCCCATTCTCTGATGGCAGTCCCACACTATGAAGCTCCAAGGTAATGATAATATGGTACTTTCATAAGGATGGTATGATAGATACCATGGTACTTTTTAGAACTTTTTGTTTGAATACAAAACGCACCATGGTATTCTTTAAACTACCATGGAGTGCCTAATCACTACACAAAAAAGTACATGGGGGACAAATAAGCATCGAGTCCTTAAAAGGGTAATTCACCGCAAATGTTTTATTATTATTATTATAGAAGCTGGCTGTCATGCAGTTGAAACGCAATTTGTTTGGTTCTACACGATAAGAGAAAACAGATAAAAGGGGCTGTGACGGAAAAAAAAAAAAAAGTTACGAAAACTTCAAAACCCATAATGCACAGGGCTCGTGCAGACTATCCGTGATCGGGGATACAAAAATGCGGAAGTAGGATCTGTAGTTTTCACAACTTTTGATTGCTCCCGGACTTTTCCTGACAAATAAACGGGGATATCTTGGTGCAGGTAACACGCAAAAAATCATACACATTGGTCATTTACTTGTAACACCGACATTGTAACAATACAAAGCTGAATGCAGCCTTTAAGTAGTGTGATGGTTTTTTTTTTTACCGTTATTCAGTCTTCGGGTGGATGTTTTATCGTCAGTGCTTCTGTGTGGACTTTCACCGACTGCTGCTGCCGCCATCATCATCATCATCTAACATGAACTCCAATCTGTACACAAACTTTGACGACCCGCTCGATCTGTAATGATTACAGAGCTTAATAATGATTTCCCCGCAGCTGCTCTATGAAACGCATCAGATGAGGTCGAGAGAAGGGTTAAAATCCCCCCCCCAAAAAAAAATTATAAAAAAAAATCACTTCCCGTATCTGTCCGTGGGACTTTCATTTTCCATTTTCTTTTTTCATCTTTAACTAAATCTGATACTTTACTAGTGTACCACCCTCTGCTTAACTTGTATTTAGCTCAACGATCCTACTAATACTGTGTGGGGGGAAACCAGTACAGATAAACAAACCTTATATTGCGCCAAAGTATTATTGCACTGCATTACAGGAACCATTAGGGGCAGCAGCACCTAATAAATTCCACATAGTTGCAATCATAGATATACACATCTATGGTTGCAATTTTCTGAGACTTCACAAGCAACTGATGTCACATTCTGATGTCATATCGACTTCTAGAAGACGAATGGCATCCGTTTCTTTCCCACATTCCCGCCCAAACGTAGGGTGACTGTAGTCCTATACCCTCTTCTACCGTGGGGGGGGGGGAGGGGGGGGGGTGGGGTGGGGGGTGGGGGGGGGGGGGTTGGGGGGGAGGGGGGGGGGGTTGGACATTTTTAAATCCTTAAATGTCCGTGTTTTGGCTTTGTTTTCCTACTGACGTGGTAACTACAATCCTTTACTTTATATGCATGTACACGTATTTGCATTGCTTTGTCTTTTCTCAACAGAGCCCAACTTCTCGCACCCTACGATTGGTCGATTATGTACAACACCTGTACGCTATTGGTCCAACTACTTTTCAGTCATTACCGTCAGTAAATATGAAAACAATAGAAAATCAAAGCCAAAACTCAGACATTTTAGGCAATTTAGAAATCCCGACAGTCCGGAAAATTGACGTGCTTTACCAAACGGCTTTTCTGGAAGTATGCAAGTTTGGCGAGCGCGTACGAAATTTCTGCGAAATGGGTGGATTGCTTGCCGGCAGCTACCTACTGTAATTAGGACAGTGACATATTTACTAGTTCATTTTCACCTCACTACCGGTACGTGCCTAAAGTCCCAAACTCAAAAAAAATAAATAAATAAATACATAAAAAAAGACTGTTGCTTTAAGGCTCAAGTTGTTTTCTATAGATAATCTAACATACATTTTTCCAAAATAAGTCAAATCAAGTCAAGTCGAGCTTTATTGTCATTCTGCAATGTGTGTGGACATATATTGATATAGTGGAACGAAACGTCGTGTCGCAGGACCATGGTGCTACATACTAGTTAAACATATATGAACATACAACAATAGAAGTATAAGAAAAACAATTATATACCTATACAACAGTTAACCATCTGACTTCACATATACCTTATAAATAGTTGACTATACATACACAAACCGAGACTGTACAAAACTTAAATACTATAAATTAAATTGTGCAAAAGAGATATTTTGTACATGAAATTGTGCAAAAGAGATGATTTGTAGTGCAATGCACAAGTAAACATACATGATCAAACTTTGTGAGAGGGAGCGTTTATAAAAAGTGTCTAGTGTGCATTCAGAGAAAAACATTAAAAAAGGAGTTTACTTTGTTTTTTTGCAACGCTTGTGTAGGCAGTTGTTCAAAAGTATTCCTTAATTTGTGTCAATGTAATCTGAGCAGCAATATTGCTGTGGTTAAATTGACATGTCAAGCATTTCATTCTCTTTCTTTTTTTTATATTGCTAAAGAATGAGTGATAAACAAGCTATAGTTTGCATTAAGATGCAATGAATTATCCCAAATAATTATTTAAGGGAATGTTCAACAAATAGGTTTTGAAGCAAAATCACACACCCACATCACACACCACACACACACACACACACACACACACACACACACAAAAACACTACATAGCTTCAAAGCAGCATATATGTAATCACTCAGAAAATAAATAATTTGATTAAGAACAATAGTAAACTACATATCAATGAACAGGCTTGTCAATAAATCCAAAATTTTTGGTTTCGGCCCAGAATTTTCATTTCTGTGCATCCCTATAATGCCTTAATATATTATTATATCTTCATGTATCAGCCATTTGGTTAATTAAAAAATTATATTCTATTCTGTTTCAGATGTCAGAATCCTGTTGCCAATAGGGGCAGTCGATTTTTGTCTATTGCCGCTGGTGTTAAAGGGATAGTTCACCCAAAAAAATACGTTGTTTTCGTTTCAAATCAAAGCATAAACAACTGGAAAGTGTATCCGCGTGACACAGCTGACACAGAACAGCATACGTTGTTTATGTATGTGATACTCTCCAAAATGGTGCCCTAGGGTGACGCGGATGAGAAGAGTTGTTGAATAAAGTCGTTATTTTTTGTTTTCTTTGCGTACAAAAAGTATTCTCGTAGCTTCGTAAAATTACGGTTGAACCCCTGATGTCACATGGATTATTTTACCGATCTCCTTGCTACGTCTCTGGACGTTGATCGTGGTAATTACATTGCTGTCTATGGGAGGGTCAGACAGCTCTCAGATTCCATCAAAGATATTTTAATTTGTGTTCTGAAGATGAATGGAGGTCTTATGGGTTTTGAACGACATGAGGGTGAGTAATTAATAGCAGTAATCATTTTTTGGGTGAATTAACCCTTTAAGTCGAATACATCCTCCTGCAAACGGAAAAGTGCAAGTGACTGATGCCATCACATGTACAAAAGGTGTATAAATCTACTGTACATAGTACTGTTTCGTACCCTACTCTACTATGGGAAATGACAGCAACTGTTCATTTGTAAAACGCACTTCTGCAGGGAAAGTAAGATCAAACACTGCAACTACAATTCATATGGTTTTGTCTTGGACTAAGACGAACACACATTGTAGTTGCAATGTTATATCTTAAATTTCCATGTTATGGACCAAATGTGTGTGTGTTAGAAATGGTAAGTTACTGTAATTTTCCTTAAATGGGCAGTACGTAATGATCTTCATGCTTTTCAAATTTTACAGATTCCTGCTGCTCCCATAGCTCTTATAGATTTTTTTTCTCTGCAAAATCCAAAAAAAGAAAAACGGAAGATGCCATCGCTGGGAAATCAACAGAACAAGCCAAGGTTGAGAAAACAGTTAAATGTCCAAGAGTAAAGAGAGGGTCAGAAACGTATGATAGGTTTTTTTGAGTCCTTAAGCAGAAACTGTCCACGCAGTGCTGCACTGATGGCTAGGGAGAATTACTACAAGGAATTTGTTCCCTAATCTTTTATGCTGCCTAAAACTGTTCTTGAATACAGAACACCATAAACTCATGCAGCTACCCCCCAAAGAGCTTGCAGAGCTGTGCCAAGATTTCCAGTTAGAAGAGCTTACCCCTTCTCAGGTACAGGCTGTAAAGGCAACTCGAATCCAGGGTGCATCCAGGATTTGGTATCGACAAAGAGCTGGACGCATAACTGCCTCTACGCTTAAACAAGTTCTTCAAACGAACCCTCTGAAAACATCCCAAGAGCTTGATTAAGGTCATATGCTACCCAGAGGCACACAAGTTCACCACAGTCGCGACAAGGTATTTAGGGCTTGAATTAGGATAAGACAGAGGTGAGATTTTCGGTAAGACTACCATAAGGGTCTCCATAAAGGTATGGGTTTGTAAAAGGGTTAGGCAGGGGTAGGGTTAAGTATAGGGGTTAGGATAATGGTAAACATTTAAACCATTGAACTGTAATAATGTTGCAAAGTTTCTAAATTCAACACTAAATATTAAATAACCATTTAATTTGTTGTTGATTGTTTCTGTGTACTTTTTACAGTTATGGGTGCAAGCATGAGGCACAAGCCAGAGCAGAGTATGAAAGGCTGATGTGTCTGGAGCATGAGGGCTTCTCCTGTATGTAAGGTGGTCGCTGGCTGAATCCCAAGTGGCCATACATGGGAGCCTCGCCTGATGGGATAGTCACATGTGACTGTCATGGAACTGGGATTTGTGAGATAAAGGTAATATTACGGTTCATTATAAACACAGTAAAAAAAAGATATTTGATATGTTAAAATCATAATTTCACTTTCCTATAAAGACAGAACTGTGGAAAGTTATTACAGGGCTTTTTTTTACTATCCTTTTTGTGCAAGATTTGGTAGTCGAAATGTCACAAAAACACTTGACTATATAAAAATTAGTGAAATAAAAAGTCAGAAAAATTAGTCGCTTCAGTTGTTTACATGTTATTTTTCACTGTGAATTTTAGTGCCCACACTGCAAGCAAGACAAAGTTAATCTGCACCTGTGTGCTGGAGACAAAGGATTCTGCCTTATCAAAGATTGGGATGAGGTTACACTGGACAGGAGCCATGCTTACTACTACCAAGTCCAGGCACAGCTTCACACAGCCTGTGGATGCTGAGTATTGCGACTTTGTGGTGTGGAACTCTAATGACTTTTTTTTTTTTATTTTTTTTTAAGGATTATACCTGAAATGGGCTTTTGGGATGATCTGATTCCTAGAGTTAAGAATTTTTTCAGAAACTGTATACTTCCAGAAGTGTTGGGACAGCAAGTTACAAAACAACATCTTGACATGTAATATAACTAAAGGACACTACCTTACATCAGCTCAGGCACTTGATTCAGTCATATTTTGCAAAAGAAAAGCACTGAATAACATGAATGTGTCTTTGTTGGCAATCAGATGTTTATTGAGGAGATTAAATAAAAATAAAAAAAGATTAAATTATACAAGAAAACGTATTGGTGGTTACTTATAAGAACTAAAACAGTGTGCACTTTGTAAATTATATTGGAATTTAATAAGTTCTGAGGTAATTCAAAAAAAGCTACTGCGGCGCATGCAGAGCACTGCATTTTTATTATCTTCGTGTCCCCACTGAGCAATCAATTGTCTTTTGGCTAACCCAGGGGTAGGCAGTTCGGTCCTATAGGCCGCAGTCCTGCAGATTAGATTGAATTTAGCCCTTAGGTTATATACAAAATTCACTAAAAACATAGTGTACTGTTATGCTATTATTAAGTAGTATACCAAAATATTATATACATCATTAACATCCAAAGTTTTTTCATTTCATGACCATTTCAAATCATGACATTTAATGATCAGAAGTTAATTTCAGTTTCATAATTTCTTACTCCAGTAGGACCACGGACTCTGATAAATTTGACAAGGCACAGCAAATAACTCCAATCTTATCAAAGACAGTGACTCACCTGGATTTGTTGCCATGTGTTCGATGGGCATGGCCCTACTTTGCAGAATCTGATATTTCCTTCTAACTAATCCAATAACCCTTTCTACATGAATACGCAAATAAGCTATTTCTCTAGTTTGTTCCACCTCGTCTGCGGACAACTGTCTTTTCCCCTTAGTGAATGCAGGTAACTGTAGTGAAGCACAGTAGAATCCTACACTATCCCCAACATTAAACCCACGGTCTGCTAGAACAATATCTCCAGGTAACAGGTTTTTTTTAGAAGGTCACTCTCTTCTGTAATTTGCTTATCTTCTGCTTGGGGAAGAAGAGTTAGTAATATGCAAGAAACATACCCTTGGGGAGCAATACCGATAAGAAACTTAACAGTGTGGTGATGCTTATAGTTTGACCATGTGTATTTACAATAAGACGAAATATGATGTCAAACACTACTGCCTCTTTTCGTTTTCATTTAAACACATTAATAGCCGCATAAATGTAGTTCAGGGAAAATACATACATTACAATGAAAATATTACCTGTTAGCTTTACCCAAAACGAATTATGTGTGACCCTGGACCACAAAACCTAAGTCTTAAGTGTCAATTTTTCGATTTGTTAGGATAGGACAACATTTGGCTGAGACACACCTATTTGAAAATCTGGAATCTGAGGGTGTAAAAAAAAAAATCTAAATATTGAGAACATCGCCTTTAAAGTTGTCCCACATGAAGTATATTACTTATGCATATTACTAATCAAAAATTAAGTTTTGATACTGTATATTTACAGTAGGAAATTTACAAAAAAAATCTTCATGGAACATGATCTTTACTTAACATCCTTATGATTTTTGGCATAAAAGAAAAAAATAATTTTGACCCATACAATATATTTTTTGGCTATTGCTACAAATATACCCCAGCGACTTAAGACTGCTTTTGTGCTCCTGTTCATATATCTTATGTTTAACCACTACAGAGACATCAGAGTCAGCGCCAAATGTCAGAAGGACTAGCAGAGTTGAGGCTGCTCTCGTCGGGATACATGAGCACTGAGCGCCCGCTGATCGCGTGGAGCTCACGTCTCCGAAATCGGCCAAGCACATTTTTAAATAGGCACTGTCTTTATAAATAAACCGCAGATTTGAGTTTTAACCAACTACATTCTCGCCGGAAATACTTTTAAAACTACATTTCATGACACAATAAAAGTAATATTTTTTAAAAATTATGCGAGTATGGTGGTTGAAATACAATGCTGCGTTAACTCAACCAATCAGCATGTTCAGCGCTCAAGTCCCGTCCCCGAAAGTTCCGGACCTTTGAAAAGTACTACCACGTGAGCAGGGACTTTATGAGGGGAAATTTTTTACCCGGAACTTTATTTAGATCCTGGTTCCTGCGGCAGAAACACGCCCAAAGCCCTAGTTCCTGGGGAAAGTTCCTGCGGCGGAAACGGGCTAATTTCCCATCCATGGTTAAGTCTGCTGTCTGGCATTCTGCATCTGCATAAAATATATAGCAGTAGGGAGAGGGATTAGTTATTCAAATTACTCTCCATATCAATAATGACATGAATTGTTGACTATTTCTACTACTTCGTAGTCAGCATTCTTACAAAAGTTTCAAGTTATCTGTTCCACTTTATTTGTGGATTCTTATTTTTTTATACACTACACATTTTATACACCCAGGTGAGTCCACAGAGAATTAATTATCTATTTTCAGAATCAGAAAGAGCTTTAGTATTGCCAGTATGTTTGCACATACCGGATTTGTTATAGTGTCCACAAGCTTCCAGTGCAACGGAGACACAACAACACACAGATATACAATTCAATGTGAATAAAATACACATGGATAAATATAAACCACAAAAAAAGAATAAATTGTATGCACAGGTGTAGTATAGATGGAATAGAATAAAATAAGTTGTAGGGATGTACTAGGGTTTAGGGTGATAAATAATAAATCATTTTGTAAGCCTAATTCAAAGTTTACATGCATTATTTGTTGTAAGAATATCGTCTGCCTTATACAAATACTGGCAACACTTATTAATACAATGACTTTACCTTGTTGATCAGGTAACATCTCCGTGTTGTCCTCTTGCTCGGTGTTCTCAGCTGACTCATGGAGATCCAGCAAGGCCTCTGCAGCTTCCGCGTGGCCATGTTGATCGTCTCTGGACCTCATCCTCTCCGTTCGTTTACGCGATGCTTCCGACATGGGCCTACATTTCTGATAACCGAGGTTAATTGTAGGAGCCCAGTCTACAGACTCAACATCATTTATAGCACTAGGGCAGCCTAAAGAGAACAACACAGTAGAATAAATCAGCCATCTGCAAAGACTTTGTAATTTAGCTTTGGCTAATGTTACATATTTTTGGTTAGTTTACAGACTATCTTTTAACTTCACGAAGTACGGACGAAAGCTAACGTTATATATACCACTAGAAACATAGCATATATTAATTATAACTTACCTTTGCCAAAAACGTGGTCACTGCAGACAACGATCATTAGCGGACGCTCCGCTCCTCCCGACCGCAGACGCAGGTTTTCAAGCCACTTTTTCCTACGTTTTTCAGTCAATTCCTTGAAATTTCCCCCCTTGTGAGCAACAACCTTTGGTACACGATAAAAGCTCTTCGTTTTTTCTCGGTTGGACCGATTTGAGCATCTATAAACAGCGCAAAACATAGGCATTTTGAGTTTCTCCTAGTGATTTTATTGAGGGAAAAATCACTTCCTGCCCTCCAGCTGCATTTCGCGCGTCACCCGTGACGTCACGTGCAAGGGGCGTGGTTTGTGAGTGACATGAGAGTACGGTCAACTTCCCTAAAACAGCGTATAATACGCAGGTACGGACACCGCGGAATCAAAACGCTTTGTTTTGCATGATACCAATGTATACAACTGGTGAAACACGGTTTTTAATCTATGACCGCTGGAATATCGCAGTGACGAATCTGTCGCCGTCAAACATCTGCTGGAAATTCAGGCAAACATACTTGCGTGCATCCCCAGTTGTTCAAAAGCAGATCGCAATATGGCCAGACGATGCTACCTCAGCACTGCAGGACTGCATCCAGGACATGTTCAGAGAGGCAGCCACCTACACCAATCACAAAGACACACAGAAACAGTGAATGCTTACATCATAGATGATGTGACGGTCACCTAGACCAGTGAATCTCAACCTTTTGGCGTACCGGACCCCAGTCCAATTCAGAACCATCCTCAAGGACCCCCAGAACAAAACTGACTCATCTATGTATCATTTGTGTCTTTGTGAGGACCAAATGCAGTCAAGTATTATTCAAGTTAGTTGACTTGTCCAGTATTCTGGCCATTTTTCTTTCATGGGAACATGTCATGTCAAAATATACAAAATGTATACTTTATACGGACCCCCTGGCCTTGCGTCAAGGACCACTAGGGGTCCACGGACCCCTGGTTGAGAAACACTGACCTAGACCATCACCACACGAGCCAACCAGAAGCCACGGCTGACGGGCTGCTAAAAATCCGAGATAAGGCATTCAGATCAGGAGATAAGGCAGCTCTCAAAACAGCAAGAGCCAATCTGTCTCATGGCATCAAGAAGGCAAAACATCAATATGCTCAAAAAATCAACAATAACTTCAGTGACAGTGAAGACACCCGGACCCTGTGGCAAGCCATTCAGACCATCACAAGCCCCTGCCACAGGCCAGTGACGGTGACACATCCCTACCAGTTGCACTCAAACACTTCTACTCACGATTTGAGATACACAACACACCTGCACAAAAACTGCACACATCTCCAAACGACCAGGTGCTCGGTCTCTCTCCAGCCGACGTAAGGAAGACCCTGTCCAGGATTAACCCACGTACGGCTGTGGGCCCTGACAATATACCTGGCCGTGTGCGAAGGGTCTGGCTGCAGCCTTGCACTTGCACTCTCAGACTTGCACTCTCAGACACTTGCAGTCTTTATTTTTTTATTTTGTTCTATTTATTGATTTTTTTTTTTGTTTGAATCTCTCAACATTTTACAATAGTAGCCAGGTGGTGAAGACAAGAAAGAAGAAACTAAATTACAATGTCACTTGCAATCGCCACTTGCACTCTCCGCTACCTGCGACGTCACTTGCCAATGGAGACAAGAAGCTGTGGTGCTTAAACGATTAAAACTAATTTAGTACTAGAACATACAGGGTCCTGCAAGAAAAAGAAAAGACCCGCAAATCCGTTGCCACAGAACAGCAGAATATGAACGCAATGCACAAAGTCTCTCGTTAAGAGTTTTCCTCCTGTAGAAAAACATAAACACTTAACATGGCTTAATGTATTAAGATGCTATTAAAATATCAAATTAAATATACAATTTATTAATATAATGGATATGTATATAGTATTTTCCTCCCACACTGCGAAACGTGGCATAATGTGGCATAATGGACTAAAAAGGCCAAACTCAGTATGCTCCTCTGCATTATTAATATACATAACTAATATGTACAGGCAAGCAGTTGAGCCCAGAATAAACGCAACATGCAAAGTTTCACGTTAAGCGTTTTTCCATATATAATTAACTGTCTACAGCTCTTTTATATCATAGTCTTTGTCCATTAAGCTACATTAAGTGTTTTATTTATAATGATTATCTATGGGAGGAAAATGTTTAACGTGCAATTTAACGCATTGCCTGCTTGCCTGTAATCTTGTCCGGAGAACTGCAAAAGGGAGAAAGGACAACATTTTCATTGTGTCTGAAATATACAAGACAAAGCAACCCTTTACTTGTATTTATAGTCTTTTTTAAAAACAAGTATATTGTTGGATGTAAACTCAGGAAGAAAAATAATGGCATGATGATTGTGAGTAAATAATCAACTAAAAATATTTTTGCATGGTAGATCTATCTATCTATCTATCTATCTATCTATCTATCTATCTAGCTATCTATCTACCTATCTATCTATCCTTCTGTCTATCTATCTATCAAAGAAGATCGCAAACGCAGCTTTATGTAGTCCAGACAATGATCCATAAAAACGAGCACAGACAAAAAACACTGGCAAAAGGTAATCCACAAGCATAGAATCTGCAGACACAAAGTAACAGGTGCAATACTGCAGCAACAAAAGACTCAGTGAGCATGGTATATATCAGGGATCCTCAAATCTGGCCCACGAGATCCACTTTCCTGCAGAGTTTAGCTCTAACCCTAATCAAACACACCTGAGCATGCTAATCAATGTCTTCAGGATCATTAGAAAATCACAGGTAGCTGAGTTTGATCAGGGTTGGAGCTAAACTCCAACCCTGCGCATTGGACCTCCAGGGTAAGATTTGAGGAACCCTGGTATATATCATCATGGTGAGCTAACAGGTAAATGACAAACAGCTGAAGGTAATGAAACAATCATCAGTGCAAGGGGTGATGGGAACTGAAGTCCAAACCAAAAGACCCAGAAGAGTACCCTCTGGTGGCTGTTATAGGCACATCAGAATGGAGGACAGGCAGATAGTTCAGCAACAGTCTCCTTGGCCATGACAGGGCAGACTGAGAGTTCAGAGTTCACTTGAGTGGACTGTACAGTAGACTCCTGGACTAAAACAGACTCAGGAGCAAATTCATAGACCAGAACTGACTTTAGAGCGGACTTGTAAACTGGAACGAGCTCTGGAGTAAACTCATAGACTTGAGTGGGCTCAGGAGCGGATTCATAGACTGGAGCGGGCTCAGGAGTGAACTCGTAGACTCTGTAGACTCTGAGGGCTCCTGGACTGGAGTGGGTTCTGGATTGGATTCTGAGGGCTCCTGGACTGGAGCGGGCTCTTGAGTGGACTCAGAGGCGGCCCATACATGCAGAACAGCCAAGAGATGAAAAGCAAAGATGGTCTTCTTGAGTATGGCAGCAGCATTGGAATCGGGTGGCTGTGTAGCGACCTCTGAGACAACTGGAGCCGGGTCCTCCAGGACCACTGTACTTGGGACCACAGGAGTTGAGCCCTTCAGGACCACCGGATTTGGGACCACAGGAGTCGGGTCCTCCAGGACCACTGGACTTGGGACCACTGGAGCGTACTTTACTGCCATCCTCCTTCTTGACCTTCGTTTATTGACCTTCGTTTATGAGTCAGAGTTAGTGATGCCTCATTTTTGGTGTGGTAGCAGACTCAGGTATCTCTGGGGGCACTGCAATGATCACAGACTGACCTGGAGTTGCTACTAAACTGCGGCAACGGAGATAGTCAATGAAACCCCAATAATCAAGATTTTTTTAGTCCTTCTGTCTCCCACAGAGGCAAAGGGTTATCAAGGTATTCATTACAATTCCTGTATAGCTCAGAGTCACAAAGTTCC
>JADLZN010001605.1:0-22316 GCA_018155175.1 Sinocyclocheilus anophthalmus
GATAATAAACAAGAACCTAACTAACTCATTCTCCCATCAAGCAATAAACAAGACTATAAAAGTGGAGGGAGGGAAAGTGCATAACTACCCTTGTGCCCCCCTTACTAGGAGATCTCACCATGTTTAAAATAAGAGTAGTTCAGCTACCCAAACAAGTGAATGAACATTTTGTTATGGGGCCACACAAGCTATTTACGAGTGGCATGCATCCGGTCGTGCTTAACACAACTGAGATATTTGAAAAAAATGTTCTGGTGTCAACCGGATAGAAGGGGTGTTAACGAGAGATGCATCTTGTGTGCAGCAGCAGATGGACGTAGACAGTTGTGCCATGGCAGTATGTTGTGATTCGGCAGTATATCAGCACATAGGAGTGGGCTGCCATGTTGGTGAGGCCACAGAAAGCGGGCGAAGCGGCCAAAGGGAATAACTTGAGGTAAAACAGTGGGGAGTCAGGGAGCCAACAGGTGGTACCTAGATCAAATCAGATATTTCAAAGGAAACATGAGAACACGTAAACTAGCTAGCGCAGCGTTGTTGAACTCACTTGTGACATTCCAGCTTAGGGGATGGCAAGGAGTATTTCAGTAGGGTACGTGGGGAAACGGCTTGGTTAGGAGTTCTAGAGTGTTTTTTTAAATCAATATAAAAGCAACAATAATAAATGTCAGGGGGCGACATGGTCTTTTGCCGGCCGCACGTCGGGGGGGAAGGAAGAACTACTAACTCGTATGTGTGTTTTGCGAGGTGAGACTCTGTGTCGATGATCACTCATGGTCTGGACAGATCTCAAATAGCCGCCAACGTATGTTGAGCAGGTCTCATCAACACAGAACGATGCCCTTCTGATTGTGATACTTTTCCTATGTACCAATTGACCAGGACCCAAAGTGCCATAACTGACAAAAGACTTATTGTAGTATATAAGCTTGTGTGAGTAACCTGCTGTGTACTGTCTATGCTATTGTTCCTTCCGGGTCATCTTTCTAACGATAACAGCATCACTTTTAATAGTTAACATGTTAATATATTGAAAACTGGCGTAATCCATTTGAGGTGTTTTCTTTTTTTTAACAATACCTCATGTTCCTCACCGCGTTACATGACGAGATATTAGTTGACTATTAGATTTTAATCTGTTGACTCTTGCATGTCATAATATTGACGTCCCAGGGCGAATATCAATATCTATCTTTGATGTAATTTAATGATATGAGTGATTGGTACCTATGCTAGATAATATGTAATCATTAGTCTTATGGTCTCTTGACAGATCTGGATCAGAATGGCCAACCCAGTGGTCTTCACAGTACGACTTGCATACTGGACCGTACGGATTGAACTAATGAGTGATAGGATGTTCAATCTAACGTATGTAAAGCTTTTTGGATAAGAACAATTCAAGTAGCAAACGTTCGGTCCTTGTCCCGGTAGGGGTTTACAGGAGCTCGTTTGGTGGTTTGTGTTCAGGGTATCGGAAACAGGCAGAAGCATAGGACTGCACCCCTCGCTTTGCCTCTGTTTCTTATCTCCTGGGGTTGAACATTCACGTGTGCCATGTACACTCATCCTCCTGTTCTCCCCCTCAGCCAAACACTGGAAGCCCAACACCACTACATGCTCACCTCAATGTCTGGACACCTTTACCTCCTCCAACCCTGTCCCGGTGTCCTCCGGCCACTACTATTATGCCTGGTAAGAACGACTGGCCAGTTTAATCACTTGCAATGGATGGAGTTCCGTAGAGCTGCTTGATGCAAACACCTACGAGAGAGGATGTGGGCAAGTGTGCTGATTGGAAAATGTTCCTTAGTTCTGCTTTACCATGATGACTCTGTGTTCTCATAACACCATAGCAACGCCTCATATTACTGGAAATACATCCTCTCTGTCTCACGCTTACCTCAGCTGACAGCCATCAGCTCTGCCACCGTTTCTTGGCATCGTGCCACTGTCCCGGATTTTCGCCTACAGGTTTGGTCACTAGGGATGTGATTGGCCCCGGCGTGCTCGATTTGGGCTTTCAGCTGGGCTACTATGGGGCGTGACTCCATTCTCATCTTAATGCAAAGTGGGAGCCCCTCGACTTTTCTTTATTGTCACCACCTCAGGAACCCGGGGGGTGAGACCCTTAAATGGTTAAGTAGCGTGCTTTCGTGGTCGTGATCCCTGATACCACCCAGCCAACAAGGAGCATCACAATTCATGACTTATTCTCCTGGTCTACAGCATCCGGTGGTGATGTTTTCTTGCCATTTCTGCTGTGATTTAATTCCAATCAGTGGCAGGGCCCGATTGGGGGTGGTGCTTAGCGTCTGCATACGGCCTGATACTGTGTGAAACGAAACGTCATTGTCCCCGGTGTTCTCGCGAGAACCATGTCACAGCTTCTCCAAACTGAAGTCCGGTGAAGATGATTATATTGGCTCCGCTGGGCTTTTCATGTATGCTTCTCTTTTCTACTTTGCCTTTCCACTTGAGGACCCAAGCAAGTATATACCTACACACCTTCCGTTTACCTGTACAAACCCGCGGCAACAATAAATACCACATTCTCTCCACACGAATCCTACAAGGTCACTCTTTGATTGGCTATTCCTCTGTCATTTGTCTCAACTAAGCTTGCACTGACCCTAGCCGCTTTACTTCATCGGTCAGTGACTGAGCTGTGTCATAACAGCATCAACCAGAAATCAAGAATATTAGTGTGCTCACTAAACCTCATCCTTCAAGCAGTTGCAGTAAAATTTAGGAATTTTTAACAAATATCTTTATTTCCTAAATGAACCATATGTTATTTTTTGTTTCCATATGGCCGGATTGTTTTAGCTGCTAAAATGGTCCGGGGTTTTGGCTTTGTTTTCCTATTGAAATACTCTCTGCAGTCCTCACACATTATATGTAGGCCTAAAGGTTTGGTTATACTCCAGTTTGGACACGGACTACTTGTATTTATACTACCGAAAGTGTACGCTGGTGGTCCTCCTTTGGGGGGGGGGTGGTGGTTGAGTACAAAACAACTAACTCAATTTACGACATATCCGCAGTCTGTAACATAACCCTTATCAACCGAGATTTTCTAAAAGTTTTTCTAGATACAGTGGGTAACTGAAAGTAATTTCATCACCCCCTGAAAGGCGGTTTCAATCCGTGTTTCCATCACATGTTATAATGCAGCCATTTGCTACAAAATCATTAAATTTTAATTGTCTTTCTTGCCAACGCGTCATCTATCTGTACGAACACGTCAACACAACCACAGCATGGGCATTTCCCCTCCCCCACTAGTATTTTGTAAATCATGGGACAACACAATCATAGAATTGTTCTGGTTCTGTCTTTGACATAAAATTTTTAGTTTTTACAGATTTCAGTAATCAAACAGGCAAAACTGAATAGTGAATTTCCACGCCATGGGTCTTTCCACAGATATTCAGCACCCTATTGTGCTGTGTACCCTCGATATATTTTTGTCAACTCGTTGTTTTTTCTTCAGGTGTCTGTCCCATATTCCATGCGCTGTGCAAGTTCTTTTTCGTGATGCATTTGCCTCTTTGAGATGGTTCTATTTGTAGCCCTACTGACCATCACATTCATTTAGGCTACATTGTCCTTGAGGTCGGTGCCAGCTGTGTTTATATTTCATACACTGAGTAGAAGCCCTCTTTAATGACAAATTTAGTGAAAGTGCCCACATTTTTTCTAACCCTTGTGGGTTAGTGTCAAGTGTTCTATAAAGTCCAAACCTACGTCCCGTTAGCACATTAAGTAAGATCAGCCATCAATATCGAGCATGCATTATGCGGGACATAGAGGAATCTCGCAAGAGAACTCTTGGCCGCACTAGATCCGCCACGTGCCCTAGCCTCCCATTTTCAGTTTGGTGACCAGAACAGAATGGCTGTCAAGGCACCCGGACAAGGATGCTATTGCCCACAGCGTTACAAAAAAAGCGCTTTGCTCTCCTATGGGCCTCTCACAATGCACCAACTACACATGTACTGGTAAAAACACATGCAGACATCCAAACGGACCCTAATACGCGTCGAGTAAATTTCCCATTACTCATAGAAACCAGGCCATCAGCATGATGCACCCTAGTGAGTGCCAGCCGTGGAGGGAAAACTTGCCCATGTCTTTCAGTTTATACTTCTTTTCACTCATCGACCTTGGACTACTCAGACCGTCTTGGCGCCGAGCGGGACCCGGCAGCCTCACAACATTTATCACTCCTTTAACTATTCTAAAGGAGGGCTGGCCTCGAATAGGACTCGCGGCCTTCCTTAATCACTGCGACAGAAGTCTATCGTTATGTGAAGAATGGACAATCCCTCCGTTTTAGGGGTTTGAGCTTAAATGATGAAAAAAAGTAGAGAACCTCTTACCAATATTATAGTAGGTTTAACACTGATAGTGCTTTCTCGAATGGCTCTAGTGTACAGAAAGAATAATAGCACCGTTTTTTTACCGTCCCTGTCAAAACAGCTACATCATCTTTTCAGAGCATAAGGGAGAGATGGGAGCAATTGTAGACAGTCTGCAAACTTTGCTAGCCCATTTTTATTTCCCTTAAATGTTAAGGAGCTCTCTGCTGACCCCGGCAGCCCCTCCTCTCCCCATTCCTGGGCTTTATGAGCATAGTGGTCCCCCCGACCCGTACCGCCTTCCTCCTCCAGTGCAGACACTAACGTTTGCTAAAAAACACCTGAAGCCTCCAAGATGTTGAGAAATAAGATTCTCTGGTCTGATAGTTGACCCCGAGACCAGATAGCACTCACTTTTTCGGCCTTTAATTCTAAGCGGTATGGTAGTTGGTAGAAAAAACCCATGTTGCATTCTATCTGTAGCGCACTCGACCAGTCTGTCCAATATACAGTTCCAACAGTGAAGCACGAGTGGTGCAGCACGTCAATAGCTGTGGTAGAGTGGGTTTCTTGTCCCAGCTAAGTGCAGGGACAGGACGACTGGTATCGCAACAATCGTGTGATGGATTATGGAGAAAGGAATGGCGGCCCGAAAGTACAATGGGACTTGTGCACAACTGGAACGCAAACCTTCATCTCCGTAGATGATAAGAAAAACCTTCAACACGAACCTCAGACCTTCCGGGCACAGAAGGTTTCCTTTCCAACATAGAACAACTGATTCCTGCTAGGCTTGAAAGCATCTGGACTAACAGACTAACACCAATATACTATAGGGTGTCTCTGCCACAACAACTCTGTGACTGTTCTTTGAATGGCCCAGCCAGAGCCCTGACATAAACCCAACTGACCATCTCTGGAGAGACCCGACAAATCACCACATATCTGTCACGACCCATTTATGTAGAACAACTCGGGTTTCACCAATGTGCCGCATCAAACCTGACGAAACGGGAGAGGAATCTTGCACGGAGGACTGGTAGGAATCCATCCCCAACTCCATGCGTGTAGAAAATCACTTATTCCTGTCACAAAAACAACCAAATCCATCTTTGCTGAGCTTACCCCCAACAAAAAGGGGCTCAGTACTGTCGGATAAAAGACGACGCTATGATTTCATTATTACTCGCAAGCTGTACATGACAGAACAGAACCTCAACAAAAAGGTGCTGCTGTCTAGGAGTCTTCAATATCCTTTGTCCACTAACACCTTACCTGTCTCGACGGCAAGCATGTGTTGAACTGAATAGCTACAATAGTGGGGCGTACCCTGGTGAAAGTATATTATCACTCTCCGTACGTTTTCTTCTTTAATAACTCTGGGCCGCGAAAAAGATGTCCACACAATATAGTCTTAAGAGATTCTGTCCTTTCGTGTCATTACCATGGTAGCGTGTGGTTGCTCTGGTGTACATTTGGGAGACAAAAAAACTCTTCCTTAACAATTCGATTTTTAGCAAATGGCTGCCGTGTGCGATCCCCAGAGTTGAAAACAGACAATTTAATACAGTTAGATTTCCGCGAAGTATCGTGGGTGTCCGGCCTTGTCTTACGCCCTGTGGGAGCTGCATCACAGACAGTACATCTGGCAAATTCGTGAACATGTCTCGTTAAAATCGCTTCATCTGGAAAAGCATCTGGCTTGGTACACTATAGCATTTGAAAGTAACTGGGTCAGTACTATGAACGTTGATTCTTTTATAATCATCTGATTTAGGAGGTACGGTTGTGTGTCTACACAGACATTTTTTACATGCATACTAAATCATAAACATCTTAAAGACATCTTCTAAAAACGTATATTTGACATCTGATAGAACTTTCTATGGATGTATTGCTGATGACCACTCTAAAAAAAAACTTCTTTCAGATGGTAACACAGATGTCAAATCTATTGATTACATGTGCTATCAGGAAGTCTCCTCTCGGTGGGCAATTAGTCCTGCGCATTTCTCTTCATCATATAACAAGGTTAATTCTCACCTTGTCAGACATACACAACATTTTCTTAGTTTTCATTTCAAATCAAGTCTAGGTATTAAGCGAGTGTAATAAACGTCAACCGGGCTATTGATAACAAGTTTGCCACTGTAGCATTATATTGTGACTCCAGCGCCTATATTTAATTTAAGCCATGTCGATACATAATTGGCTGGAACTGTACCCATTCACGTCCGTGCTGTACAAACTAGCAGCTCATTCCGCAAGACATCTTGTCCGTAGTAGGTCTGCTGCGTATTAGTCCATCCCCTAAGTTTCCCGCACTGGAGTATACAAAGACCCCTCTAGGTATGCTGCTTGTCGATCAAATACAAAACGCATGAAATCGCACAAAGTAGGTAAAAAACGAAAATAAGATGGTCGTTATGTTATTCTCTTGGGAGTGGGGACTTGCAACTCTATAGTCACCCCCCCTCCGGTACAATTATTTGTATAATGGACGAGAAGCGTTCAGAAGTCCGGGGACACCACATTGGGTCGATTTCTGCAAATGCCTGGCCGACGCTATTGGTGTCAAGGACAAAAGTACTCGAGATAGTCCACAACGACAACATGTTTTTACTTTTTAATTTCAGGTCATGAAAAAACTAACTCTTGATTTTACAAGCAAAAATTACAAATAAAAAAACACGCCAAACTGGACTTTTAATGCTTTAAGAAATCCGTGAATCCTGAAATGCATTAGACTTGGCAAACTAGTATTAGTGTGTTAATTATTCCCAAACTAACACTGATAGGTAATCTACTTATACTAGATGCTAAAAGATGCTGCTATGCTGTTCAAATTGTTAGCATTCTACAGTTTTATTGAACTATTATACATCTATACACAAGTGAATTGTATCAACATATTACTACACATATATACACCTTATCTTATTTTTCTAATATATTTATTTAATTCGATAAAATTTGTTTGTATTGGTGTTTTCAATCCACATTTAGGTACGCCACTTGCTACTCCGCTTTCACTTATACAAAATGCAACATAAGCAAGCCATTGCTTGGATAGTCGTCTCTTTCTCCGTGAACTCGTACGCTTAGTCTGTGTCGGATGTATTCACAGGACCCAGATAATATATTATGAGTGGATGGTAGCATTTCATGTAGTAGAATTTGTGTTGGAGGGTCAGTAAGATATTCCGTGTATGTAATAGATTTTTTAATTTCTTATACTAAATGTATGGAGCTAGCAAACGTTTAATGACTAGTTGTGCATACTGCTGCAAACGCCATTTGTGTATGATTCAGTGCATTGAAGATGTTGAGAGGCATGACTACAATCCTAATGTGTTTTTCTTTTTCCGATACAGATTTGTCTCGCCAATTAAAAATACGTCACACTTTTTAACTGTGTTATTGCTAACTGTTGCCATTCTTCTATAAATTACTATTCGTTTCATTTCATTCATTGCTGAGAAAAAAATGTCCTCAAACTCTTGTGAAAGGTATTTTACCCCGATTAGGCGGCCGCATTCTATCCTATTTTCCGAAATAAGATTTGCACTGCACAAGGCGATTTGCATTCCGAGCATTTCTCACTAATATTTTTCTGCTCATTATCTCTAGGTATTCTTGTTTTTTTTTTATAGAGTAAAACACTGGGGCATTTTTCAATGGTAAATGTCAAAAGATCCGTGTTGGATCCGTCTCCGTCCCTTGCAGACAGTTTGAAGTTAGGCTTGATTGTTTTTCCAGGAGGGGTTTCATGGTTGAAAAGAACCGGTCTGGCTGGTGGGTATTCATCTCAAGGCTTGCTTCCTAGACCAGCTCCCTCATTTCAACACGCGCGATAAGCCAGATAAAAGAATGAACACGCATATAGCGTTTGTTGAAAATTCTTGATAGGGACTAGACATAACGTCTTGGTCCTCATTCACATGATCGCTTGAAAATTCCTTATTGACTTATTCCAGATTGTGTGGAGTCCGGGGGATGTTCCTGAATATAACCATTTGTTTTTCTATAAAAAGTGGCTTATTTAAGACATAGAGAGAAACAGGTTTTTGCTTAAAATTGTAATAAATAGGTTTCTCTCAATATCAGGTAATGGCTCCCTGTGGTTTTACTCTTTTTTTGATGCAAGATAATGCAAATGCACGCGCCAGCCCCTTGATGAACAGGTGACAGTCAGGGCTTCTTTCTGGATCTCCTGTCGTGAGAAGATCGAACACTCAAAAACGATAAAAAAAAGCTCTCTGACCCCAATTTTTGAATGGTACGCACTTAGACTTCCGAACAATGAAACAGTAACCATATCTGTCACCAATCTACAGCATGGTCGAACATTCTTCCTAGCAACGCTCCGCTAGTCTTCCTAACCATTGCCTTTGACATACAGGGTCTCCATAATAAAGATGAAGACATGTAAAGATGAATTTCCACATCTCAGATACTGCAGTAAAGTTCTTTATTTCAAGAGTATAAATATCAAGAAACACATTATTAGAATTATAATAAATAAAAGAAACAGCAATATAAAGCTGTCCATCGACAGTTTTGTGCCCGAGCACGACTTGGCTTGCCCCAGCTCGCCCCCCCACGCATCAACTTATCACCTCTCCTCCCCCGTCCCAACTACCTAGTCGTCGTAAGGCGGCGCAGTCTTGCTGCCGTTTTGAGGCACGTGGGCTTGATGACTCACCTGTGATCTTTGCAAAAGTAAGGTATAACAGCGTGTATGTCTCCATCTATAATATTAATGGTAATTCAGAAGTGATTGGCAACAGCATTGTATTGGTATACAAAAATAAATTCCGTTATCTAAAATGTGCATGTAATGCCGTAACAAAAACTTTGATGCTACCCTTGATTAGCCTTATTCCACTGTTCCTTACGCTGCGGTGCTCCTCTGAACTACAAATAAAAGTACATTGATAGAATGAACTTGAACGAAAGATGTGAATTGATTGTCATTATATATGATATTCTTTAGTTAATCGCATCGACCATGTAAGGCGTGACTGATGAAACTACATTCAGTTGAGACGTAAATTTAGCAATCAAGTCTTTGTGAAACTGGGCGGTGCGAGCTAAGTACCGCTGCATCCCCCATTCTCCTCTGCCAAGGGTCGCAAACAAGACCCATGGTCAGCGTATATCATTGGCAAAATCCATGGGTCAGGTAGGTCACTGACCTGAGCCTGATCCGCACGAAGGTCTGCGCATAACCGCAACGATGTGGACGTGCCTGAGGTGCGAGCGGTACCACATCAGGATCTTCACTCGTTCTGCCGTATACCAGACCTCCCACTACCCTCGCGGGCCACGGTTTCAGCTTAATGCAACAACAGGGCTCTGCTACCTCTAACGTAGATCTTGCTTCCCCCGGCTTTTTATAGACAGGCCCGTGTGCCGCCTGTAGTCAGGACCGCTGTATCAGATAACACTAAAGCCAGTACATTCTGTCTCATGCGGTAGATGATGGCATGCTTCTGGAGTACCCTTCCCAAAAGGCTGCCCGCACAATGGTGAAGCATGCAAAGCCCTGAAGCTATCGAGTAGGCATCTTGAAGAATGACAAGGTTATTCTATTCAGGGAATGTATGAATTCACGTGGCGATAAGAGTGGTAGAGACCAAATACCTCACACTAGAGTACAGAAAATTTCGATATAAGACTTTGATAGATTTATTGCTTGGATTCATGAGTAGTTGACGTTTAGAGATGAAAAGGTTATGTATTTCATACTATTTGTGTTTTTTCTTGTGCAGCTTTTCCGTCATGAATTTTTGATGCTCATTAACAAAAACTTATGTATGGAACGTCCGTCCCTAACTGCAAACCACAACCATAGTTGTTTCATTTGGGTTTTATTAGTTACTTTTTATTTACGCTTGGATAATATTTCTATATTTTTCCTGAATTTTCTGGCCTGTGTGCAAATGTTTATATTGCTTTTTAACAATTATCATATTTGATGTTATTTTTAGATGTTCTTCTTTTTCATGATTTTCTTTGTATATTAGTGCCTATTAGTGCTTTTATTATTTTTAATTTTTTTCAGGTTTTTATAATGTACTTAAACTTTCACTATTTCAAGATTTGGCTACTTGGCGTGAATTGAGGAAGCAGAATTACTAACAAGAGACGCGACATGGAACTTAAAAATTTTTCGTTTTAGTTTTTGCTGTCGCTAGATGTTGTTCCTATATAGTGTTTAGTGGAACTGATTTACTGCTGTATATTAAAAACTTATATTCATTTTCACAATTGTCCCAAACCCTAGTTTATTATTTTAGACTACAAGACGACACAGAAAAACCAAGAATAAACAGCAAGAACTAAAATATATCAACATTTTCTGTAGAAACACGACACAATGCATCTCTCATTGTACCACCAACAGATAGCCGATCCTCACTGGTTTCAATGGAAGCACGTTAGCACATCGTGGTCATCTTATTATAACATTTCGGCAATATTAACATAATCTATATTTAAACATCAAACAGGTCCCATGATTGGATTGTGATTTCATTTTTTGCCTATCAGTGGTGAACAGACAAAAAATATTTTTTATTTCTTAATTATTATTATTCCTGTTATTATTTCTGTTCTGTCTGCCAAATATATAATCTAAATATGATGAGGAAAATAATGTAATGTGGATAAGAATGATAAAATTTAATAACGACCGACAAATTCTAACTGGTTACATATATTATAAATAATTGCTGATAAAAAGAACTACTTTTTGATGACCCAAAAAGAACAGAATGTTGGCCCAAATAAGAAAATAACTTTAAGTTTGAATCAATAAAATTACTAATGGGAAGTCTAATAAAACCAGAATCTAAAAACTTAAATGTATTAAAAAATATAATCCTTAAATCCATTATAGTGTTTATTTTTCAAAACCATAATTTTAATACACACTGGATCATAAGCATATAGCAAAATTGCTTAAACTTTACACCTAAGATAAAACTGCAGATATAAACAAGTAACTAGCAAATTCAAAGTATAGGAATCTAACATTATAATAGTATATTTATTATCTAATACTAATTATAAGAACGCACATTAGGACAAGTAAAGCTTTCTGCTCAAACCACCATCTCTCCTAGTCGCAGCTTTCGAAAGACTAAAAAATATATTAAACATATCATTCAGCTTACCAAACCTTCGATTGTGCAGTGAGAGGACCAAGATAAAATCCAAAGGGACATACTTGTGGTCAAATGTAAATCGTGCCAGGTATAAGCTTACTTATACAGTACTAAACTCCAACATCCTACATAAGGCGTCCATGAGTGACAATATTTGACCCATCCGGATGTGGGCAGCAGTTTTACATCAAGCGACTGAAATACAAGTCACTGGTGAGCTGTAAACCATCACTACGCTCAAGATAGAAATCAGGTCATAGTTCGGACATGAAGTATCCAAAACAGCAGGGACAACTTAATATTTTATTCTCAATGACCTACAAGATCACCATAAGTGCACACTGCCAATGGCAAATGTTTTTTGTTCAGGTTTTTTCTTTAGAAAGCATATCTCATGAGCTCTCTTACAAAGAATCACAAGTCTTAAAAGACAAATTCCCTAAGAAGTCGCTTAAACACAAATCATTCTGCTTTCTACTTCCAGGAAAACTAACACGCTTCAACATGTATTATAGTAGTGCAGTGTGCCTGTCCATTCCTCGCTATAGTTTGGATATGTAAAAGTGCGATGTTTAGGTTTCTAACATGGTTAAGATTGTTAATATGCGTCTCTGGGCGACTCGCCTTGGAAATTAAAGGTCACAAGACACAATTTTTTTAAAATATTTCATCATTGTCGCTATTTATTAATTAAATTACTCTTTTGATTACAGTCAGACGTCTATGTATTTTTAATGTACCACGAATGTAAAATTCCAAATACATAAATCGTTCCCTATTAGTACTAAAACTCTGAATAATGTTATTACAGATAAAGGGGTGCAGTAAACAGAAAAACTATTTGGCGTTGTCTCACCCCATCTCATCTTTGTGTGTAATTTTCAGCTGGGTTGGAGAGCTGATCTGATTATAGTTCTTGTAATGGGTGTGCCATCGCCAAATATGATAGCTGCCACTACGGCTCACCCATCTAAAGACTCAACAACAATTATCATCCCACCAACTAATAGAAGAGACTAATAAATGCGCCGTCCCTAATTGTACATTACCTTGTTGTAGTGTGCTGACATGGTCTTGTTCTTCGCCGCTGTCTCCATTCAGCTTTTTGGGTTGAACAATAGGTTGAATCTTCCTTTTAGGAAACCATCTGTCAACGGTGAACATTAAACCACTAGGCCACCTCTCATTTGCATTCTCGCCAATAATATTCCTTAGTTCTAAGTGTTCTACAATACTAGATAGCTGGTATGTCTTAGACTATATCTAATAATTATCTATTATAGAAGAACTTAATTACTCAATCTATTATAGCCAACAGTTTTTTATATGTTAAAACAAATGGAAACAGTATCATCACTTCAAAATCATTGGTTCCTCGCACCTTATGTCATCCAAACCTGAGTGACTTTTCACTTGTCTTTGTTACTGCACCAAAGTAATCAAATAAGTATCTGTTCTATATTAATATGTTAAGTGTCTGAAATGGCTTTTGGGTTTTTTTCATCAAGGTGTAACTGATCCCGTACAACTGAAAGTCGAGAATCTGTAGGTTTCGCGGGGAAACCAACTTTTTTCTTCGTGCTACGGGAAACATACAAGATGCATTATTCAGTGTTATTGGAGAAAACATGTTCACGAGTTTTGTGTCTTTAACAAGTCAGGGGATTCAATGTTGGCGTTTGGACACTACTGACGGTTTTGTGTCAACACTGTAGGACCCAGTACTGTTTGGTAAAGGTTGAAAAATTGGTCTTTCTTCAAAATATCTTTCCAGGTTGTGCTACCGTCGCAAAAACAAAACAAAAGGACTTTTGCAGTCCACCAGTGGACATTTTAATGAACTCGGTCAGCATTTATTTTCAAGAAGTCTGTGTGGGTGTCTGTGGGTAGATTGAGATGATTGTGTCTTTCTCTACTTGGTGCGAACACACCACTGATGGTCACTGATCGCCAAGGGTCTAGTGTGTGAAACACCAGCCCCACCAGTATCTGTTACTTTTCGTGCTCTCTTTAGTCTAAAGTGTGTGACCAATGACAGTTTGGAACAGTCCTACTGGTGCGCCTATTTATTAACCATGCATAGTGGTTGTAACCCAACATCGCCTTTGTTGGTTTGGTTCTTGTATTGTTTGCACTTGGGAAAACCGCCAGTCACCACCGGTATTGCAGTTTGGTTACTTGAACCGAAAGTTATCGGTTGTGGATGAGTGGCCCGGCCCCTTCAACCCTCATGTTTGGAACTCATGTTGCCCGAATCAGTTTCGCAGTTGAGATGATTGTCAGACACCCAGCGATAGAATCCACAATGTTGGCCAGGACTGTGCTTTTGGGTGTGGCTCGCTCGGTGCGCACCCAAGCGCCCAGCAGCGTGTGTGTTGGGGGTTGGATCTCCTGTCGTGAACTTCCAGCATTGTAGATGTTTGCATGGGATTGTTATTGACCAGTCTATGCTCTGGCCTGCTTTGTTTTTGACCCCAGCTGGTTGGGAAAACAGCTTTTGGTTCGGCTTTTGGAAGTGCTTTGTGTATGCCATGTTCGTGTGTGGGCCGGGACACTTTGTTTGTGTGGACCCATCACTCTTCAATGCACGGTGGGTTGTGCTTGTTGCTAATGATTTTTAGGCTCGTATTAAGTACGATCGGAATACAGCGGAGCTTGTACACCCCATCCGCCTCTCAACCATCCGAAGCTGGTGCTGACTAAGCTGGGCGCGACTTTTATCGCTCGAGTAAATCCCCTGTGCCCTGTCATCAGACGATGCTCTTGTGAATCAGTCCAATCTGGCCAGCAGCCGGTCTTCTTGCATACGCAGTCCGGAGGGGGAGGTGAGAATGAGCCTTATACGTACTCCTCCCATTACATTAAGAGGTCGTCATGGAATTCGAGGCTATTTTTTTGTCGATAGAGTGCACTACTGTTGAGTAAATCAGACAAGATTAGGCATTAAGTACGATGAAGCATTTCAAAAACTGAGATGTGAGCCGAAATGCATATTGTTGTCATTGGTTTGGTGAAAGGGAGGATTTCATTCATGCCAAGTTCTTTGCAGCCTTAGATGGTTATTTTTAGCGACAAAACCACTGTTGAAAAATCAGCTTCATACTCCAACCAACGTGCTACGAGTTGCATCTTATTTTTGATTTATAGAGCCAATGAATTCCTGTCAAAATCATCCATAATTCATTGGTTGTGACCTCTCGGTATGGTCAGCTTATGGTACTACCTGAAAAGCTGACTGATCTGCTATGCCAAACCAGGAAAAACATTCCTGTCGTGGATTCTTGTTTAGTTAAGTTTGTTTATGGTATGGTCCACAAAGTGTGAAAATAGTAACTGCTTCTTCGATAGGATGGCTTTTTAACGGTCTGTTTGTGAACATTAACACCCGTAATCTGATACAGGCCGAATACACCTATATACAATTTACCGGGAACGTCATATTATTTGGACAAGCATTAGTAAAATACTATGAAAAAACTACTTCCACGCAGAACCAGGACTTGGTTAACTTGCTTAATTCTACATGTGTCTCCACAAAATTCGTTGGGGCCGAGGTGATTTGGGGGGGGCCTGACTATCAAGTTAGTGTACGGTAGGACTTAAAAATATTGCACAAATACATGGAAGCGAGCTCGGCGTTGCACAGGTAAATGAAGTTATTTAATCCTTTGTTGTAATACTTAATATGGGATTATAATGTCCTTTGTTAGAATAACAATACCTATTTTTCATAAACTGTTTTCTAACATTACAACCTGTTGGTATCATTACCACCACAATACCTTAGCTTTGATTCTTACTCGTACTCATACCACTAATAACATATTTGGAGACACCATGCGAGTGTATTTGGCATGTAACGGTAACAAAAGCAAAATCGTGGAGCTCACAGCCTGCTAGTTACAGTGCCGAACCATGCACAACGTAGTTATCTATACTAGTTTCAGATTCAGCTGGGTATTATGGTTGTTCCATTACACTACTGCCTTCGCCCGAACGTTTTGAAAGAAACCACATGTAGTGGGTCGTTATTCATTAGTTGAATTTGTTAGCTATTCATAATCAGAGACAATATCATAAAACACAGAAAGTACCGCTCAACCACGGTTTGATAAAAAAAGACGAGGACGTTCTATCCCATAACTGTCGGATTTTACAATTAACATACGTGGTTTGGAAGTCAGCTGTGAATTTTACTTTCCGACCATTTAATGTATTCATATATATGGGATCTACTTTAAACTAAATTTGCATAATTAAAACTATATACCTACTTGTATAACTCAGTTTAGTAGGATTAGTTTATCAGTTATTAGACGCTAAAATATCAATCTGTAGACAGGTATAAAACACAATTCAGCACAGTCGTTTCACGCACGGCAAAGCAAAGCTCATGTGCTGTTATGAGGATTCTGTGGTCAGGCGGTACTCTTTTACTTTAAAACACATCAAATTGTACCTTGTGCTGATGTTTTAAGTACCGGACATCTTTCGATCATCACTGGGCCTTTTCTAAGTATTCAACAGACAGACGTTGCAAACAACACGACGAAACCCAGCGAGAAGCTATTACTTGTAAGTAGGCCAGGTTTAGCGTAGCGTGCATAGAGTCTAGTGCCAACTATATAAAGTTACTTCTACTAAACTCGCAATACGCTTAAAATAGTACGGCACAAGTATGGGCGTAGTATCCGCCAACACACATTACATTATCATGAGGTGTGTGTTTAGATCCGTTGGTGCATACTCACAATCCTGTTTATTATAATGCAATAATATTAACGGTACTATTTTTAAAGTATCTTGTTGTCGCCATAAAAAAACGGTGCTATATGGCGTGCTAGCGATTAGCAGCACAACTCTGCTGCCCTGACGTGTAATTTACCTAAACACGGATAAATGGACGTTACCCTTTAATTGTCTGTGTGCGATGGCAATTGCATTATAAGCTGTACGTTTTCAAGTTTGAAAGATACTTCATGTAGAAGATTTTGATCTGGACACAACAACTCTACCATCCGATCGACGGTAAGTGTCCATCTCCCTGTTACCGTGAATGGGGTGACATCTCACACAGATGAATGAGCGATAATGAGTATCGGGAGCATAGCGAAAAACGCTTTAGCCTGGCGGCGTAACAGGCGTAGCTTGATGTAGAAATGACGCCTAAAGAGCAATCTTCCTGGTGTCCTAGCTTCCGTGCGTGCATTACACGGTGATTGAAGTGCTAAACTCGGACTATTTATCTTCTCCCTAATTTGGTCAAAGTGGGGGGTCAGCACAAACAACCCCCTTTCAGGGAACACCTGACATTCTTTGATATTTCTAAGCCGATGCATGATTGCTACTGTTTCTTTTTCTGTGCCATATTTCTCTACCACGTTCACGGCCTCCTACGGCGTTAGGCTGCGAGAATCACACTAACTTTTTGGTAATTTCATTGTGTGAACCCATTATTCCCCATGCCCTCATGCGCACTGTTTTGGACACAATCGAATATGTTCTCAAAACTGCACAAAAATCAGACAAGAGTGCGAGCTTCAGAATCTCGCCACGAAAAATGGGAAACCCCTTTCCATTGAATTGGTGAGTGTCACAAGTGCGAGCATCTCGAACAAGATAATAGCGAACAACAATTCGGGTACTAATATAAAAGCACAACAAAAAACACTTCTTGTCCTACAGACAAATTGTGACCAACTTACATTGTCATATTGTTTATCATTATGATACAAATAGTATACTAAAGACCTCCTTAGCCAGAAGCGTGCACGTCACTTGAGATCCATCCTCTGTCCCAAAAGCGCAATTTTCATCTCCGTTTTTATTGACAAAACAACAAAAAGTCTTGTTCTTTTGAAATTTTACTCACCCTTGCCTTTGTGTATATATGATTTCATTGTCGACACCTTTATCTTTACAGCATACACAAGATGGTTTTTCATTAATCACATTGCAAACACAAGTTTCTGAATGCAGGATTCGAATTAGCACGTAGTACAGCAAATACACACATTACACCAGTTTCAGGTTTTCTACATAGGGTTGACCTCGCATGCTAACTATCAGGCACCCCAAGTACAGATTTCTCACATTATTTGGACTTTTCATGAATTTATAGTTTTGGGTTCGTTTATCCTGATCTATTCTGATCTTGGGATAAGGGGAGGAGATGGCTTGTGGGGTAGTTCTAATCTTGTCTAACTATGATAAAAATTATTGGGGCGGTCGCTTTGGGCGAGTGTTCCGAGTGGTCCGATGGTTGGTATAATCTTGGATTGATTCCTTGGTTACTTGTGTTCTCCTTTGTTTCCATGGTTTCTGATTTAGTCACATGAGTGTCATTTAATTCTAAAACTTCAAAATAAAAGTCCTAAATGGGGAATGTGTGACAAAAAAAGCACATTCACTGATCAGATTTTAGTTGGTGAGCTAGTGTAAACCATTTTAAGTAAATATTTCCGTATATCCTGTACCATTGTTTGAATATATTAGTTATGCATGTAAAAACCACAGAATACTAATTTTTATAAAAACAATCAAATATATATGCATATGAAATTGACAATGCATGTTTTTGTATGTTTTCTTTTATTTATTATTAACAAAACAAGGTGTTTGCAAACTTTTGACCATGACTGTACATGTGCAACTCATTTAAAATCTTAATAAAAAACAACTACAGTAAAAACAAAATATAATTGAGATATAAATCAAACTAGTTTCTAATAATACTTTGTATGCTTTCTAACCGGAGAGAACGTCTCACTGGTGTCTCGTTGTTCTGAGTGCTGTTTTCAGCACTCAAGACCACTTTAGTGTCTTGTGGAAGCACACATGCTTTCTGAGTGAATGCCTTTCACTCTCCTATTATCTGCTAGCAGAGACCGAGCTTATAGTTTTGAACAAAATAGTTCTATGACTTATGCAATAAATATGAATGTTTCCTAAGGTCCTGAATTCAAGGCTCCTCAAGGTGGTGAATACTGACATCACCGCCACATGTCTGCCCTGATCGCTCGCCTACTGATGATGTCATCTGTCCCGTCAGTGGACGTCTTCCTCAGCCTTTCATATGTTCATCTGAGAAAGAGGGAGAGAGAATGGAAGAAGTGGTGAGAGATTAGTCACAAAAAATTAAAGGATATCCTGAATTTACATTTATCTACTAGTACCCGCACCCAGATCCCTTTGTTTTGGTTACCAATGCACCACAACTTTTTCCAACCCTCAAAGAGGTTGCCAGACCATATATTTAGCATCGCCAATTACTGAACCAGTGGAAAAAGCTGACAGTCCGACCAAAGGTTGAGTAGCAGTGACCGTACAACCCCAACAGATTTCTCACAGTTTTGTCACTGTATCATCCGTGCAGCACCAATCAACACATTAACCCTCTATGGACCACAGTAACGTAAAAAAAAAAATGTTTACCTGAAACAAAACAAAATATATATATACGTATATATCTATATTATATATCTATATATATATATTGCTATTTCATTGTTTTAATTACGTCAAAAAACCATACTTTGACTAAAAAAAAAACAGCTTTATGATAATTTTTTATACAAAATAGATCGATATAAATAACTTCCACTTACCATTCCAAGAGGTCAAACTGGTGCTCTATATTGCTTTTTTACATGGAATACAGATTTATTGTACTTATACCTTGTTCAGTTCCGAAAAAATAATTAAAGACTTTATACAAAGGAAGCATTCCTCAAAACTCCCCCCGGTATAGTGGTTTGCGAGTTAATCTGTGTGTCATCTTCTAAATTCCATTAGGGCCTCAGATGGTATAAATGGCCCAGTGGGGGGGGAAATAGCAGGGCTGTAAGGATCATAGATGGTGGTGAAGAGAAGGAACCCTTGAGGTAATTTACGTTCCGTATAAATCCAAAAAACCAGGAGCTATTGATAGTTAATGTGAAGCCATTAGCCCACCGCCCACAAATTCTAATGCAAGAGGGGTAAACTGTTACGTTAGGTAACAAAAACTGACCTTCCCTCAATGCAACTCCACTACAATTATTACACTGCCCTGCATCACATTTGCTGAATGAGATCTAATTTTACTCATTTTGAGGTGCTGATTCCAAAAATAGTGGCTGTTTTGCTCCAGCACATAGCACTTTCTCACAAAATATGTGCATTTCATAGCATTTTTGCTTCCGACAATGATTTTTAAGGTGAAGATGTCTTGTATTATCACCTAGTCAGCAGAAAAACTGCCACAAACACATGATTCCTGTCTGAATCTGAGCTAGATTGCAACTATTTGTTCAATTCTCAGCCCATTTTCACATGTATGAATGCATCTGAACACCTGCCTAACCCAGTACAAAACTGTATGGAATTTTTTAATTGACATTTTTGAACTCAGCATGATCAAATTAGATAATACAAGGCATTTTTTGGAAATCAGTAGACTATGTTATTAAAAAAGTTAGATTGTCTACAGTGTTCTTCTCTGGGTATTCACTAACCTGGACTAGTCAGCTATGACTAAAGAAATAATTATAAGTGTTTCCCATTCGTTTACTGATGACAAATGTGCCAGACTTCCGGTGGGGATTTTTATGCATGGCTTTAGACAATGAACTTCAGGTCAAGGCAGTAAAGGGAGAGAAGAGGAAGAGGAAACTACAAACCGAGCCAAAAGGATGTATTACAGAAACACAAACACGCTTGGAGGAATATTCCTGTTCCGCTTGTTTACTCACTCACCTCCTGTCTGGACTTTGAGGAGGCGGAGTTACAGGAAGAGGACACGCACAGCAGGAACGCATCTCGCCGTGGGCTCGGTTTGAGAAAAACCGGGGAGTTGCGGCAATGTAGTCTTGTATCACTACCGATGTGTCCGGCTTGGTCGGCCACGTGGGGGGAGGAAAAAGGAAAAAAAAAGGGGGGGGGATCCTTGGAAGCTGACTTCATTTCTGGGATCTGAGCAACTTGAAACCTGCCAATTCACATGCGGGTGACACAGAGGTCAGTGAGTGAAACTACAGACCTGATGTGTCACTCTGAGCAGAACTGTGTATGTGAGAATGAGACGTCAATTACCACCCCAAACCAACACACCTGATGATTTACAGGTCTGCCCTAAAACCTAGTGCACTTGAGAGACTTGACAGATTCCAGTAGACTCTCTGAACTCTAACACTAGCACTGATATACTGAAGTTAATATATTCAAATAAACACAAAAATACACAATACACATAAATATTGGGTGAAATAGTATTTCATTATTTTTAAGTTAGATAATCTATTTTTGTTATTATTATCACATTACATTATTACATGATTTTTTTTGCTGATTCATTCCATTTCCCGTTTTCATTTTTAGCTAACTGCAATGCTTTCTGGGATTAATTCCTAAAAGTCATAAAATGCAAAACTACTAAACTATTATCAGGGGTTTGTTTGTTTTTCACAACAACATGAATGTCTAATGAAAGCTGTCATTAAAGGAGATCTCTTTCGACATCCTCGTGAAGAAGGACCTTGGAGACATTGTCCAGGTGAAACTTGAAAAGAAGAAACATCTAGTCAATTTTCCATGGTTTTGTAAGCATATCAAAGTGCAAACACCCTCTGGAGACTGCTTTGAGTTCCCCTGTTATTGCTGGTTAGTAGACGAAAATCAGACCACCCGGGCCACGTATCCGACCCCGAAGGAACTGGACCCCCCGACGTACAGACTCGCTTTGTTCATTATCCAGTTTTTAATGAAGCATTATTATTATTAATATTATTTGATTTTAAAATTCAGTTATTGAATCATGTCTTAAACACTTTTTTTTTTATGTGTAATATGAGTGCTATGTATTTCTTTGTGTGTTCATTTAGCTCGATTGCCTCAGGATGACACCAAAAAGCAAAGAAAAAATGAACTGGAATCTAGACAGAAAATATTCAAATTAACCAATATTCTAACACTTGTTGCTGGTTCTTTTTATGTGAATTAGAACAATGGTTATAATATGTCACATTATAGCCATTTTAAATATGTTATATGTCATCTAAAAATTAAGGAATTATTTGCACTTTATTATTTATCAAGCATAGTCCGTTAGTTCTGGGCAGGTCACGTAGTCCCAAGCTCGCATCAGTGACTCTCAGCCTTGCCCACTCCCCCCCCCCCCCAGCTCAACCTATAGGATTATGACACCTATCTAAGCATTCATATATAAGGACCCGCAGTAGTATCAGCCGTTTTTGCATTGCTCAATAGCTAATACCTTCTCCATCCCTCAGCTACCCCTTCCTGTCACCGTCAGGGATTAATCCGCACCTTTAGGATCTCCTTGACATAAGGACTAAGTCGAAAATGGAAATAACATTATTTGAAACTTTAACGATTATCTGTCAATACATTTATTGGGTTCTGTTCTTTCACCCTGGGGGGGGATCGCTGCTCCCATGCTTCCATTCCAGCGCTGGCTGCATGGATGTGCAGGGAGTTCTTGCCCAGAACAGAACCATACCGCCAATCCAAACTGTATGCTAATTGTCAATCATCTTTGACGATAGTGGTCCTGACAGAAATACTGTATATATAAACTAAAATTGGGTTTAATAACACAATATGTAGATACACACAAGACAACTTGCAGTGTTTGATGTAACAAAACATCAAGGGTTTTGAAGGTCACTGTACTATAGGATACTCAGGCATGAGCGACATGGTCATCATGCAAATGACATGGCAGGTTAATGTAAATTGGTTAAGCACACTATCTGTAATAAACAAGGCGACTGACTGTGTC